>JAGVVM010013296.1:0-11568 GCA_019149425.1 Psidium friedrichsthalianum
TCTCTTTCTCTTTTTCGCTAAAGTTTGCCTTGTCTCCCACTCAAGTCATCTTTTTCTTCTTCTTTTTCAAAGCGGTGACATCACATCAAACCTTTTTACAAAGATTTCGGATTTGCTCAGCTCGAGATTGCAGACTAACGGGAATTCGAGCCAATGGAGGTAACCTGAAAGGGAATGGCAGGTAGGAAAATCTGACTAATAAATATTGCCACCGTGAAGTCAATATTTAACGCGAAGCAGATTATCACCTTCGCATTCCAATCATCTGCTTCACTTCTCCTCTTATCTTTCGTATTCTGTTCGTCGGCCTTGATTTTCTCCTCTATTATTTTAACGATAATTGCCAATCTTCCTACACACATCTTCCCGGCTGAAGTTATGTTCAAATGAAAAAGACTTTATCATCTTCTTGGCCGAGACTATATTTATATAGCCCATCATCCGAGTGTCGAAACTGAGATCGTCGATTTGTTCAGGGAGATAAATGCCTTTTCGATCGAAGGTACCAACTTGGAGAGGGAATACAAGGCGTTCCCACACGTCTTCATCAACTTTCTAGAGGCCTGCCGAAACACTTAGGAAACGGTCACCTTAGCCCGCATCATGAAAGCTCGCTATCAGGATCGATCTGAATGTTTGGAATTTACAGAACACTCGGTTGCCCGATACAAGAAAGCCATCAAGTCTGCTAATGAACGAGTCTCGCTGTTGGTTCACGAGAGAGAGAAGCTGGTGGAGCGCCTAACTTTGAACCAGACTTACTTTGAGCATGATCCAAGTGATATCGTGATGAAGTTCAGATGTAAGTGGCTGGAGGAGAGGCTCGACGATCTAACGGCGGACATAACTTTCGAGAGAGACTTGATCGAGAATTTGAAATTCGCCGTTGATCATCATGAGGTTAATGCGGCCAAGCACAAAGAGAAATGTACTTGCCTGTTCTTCAAGCTTGCAGATCTCGAATCCCAGGTCGCTTAGTGTAGGCAGACATTAATTTCATGGAGAGCCAGTTGAGCTCTTTTGTGATGCTTATTAGGGCTCAATTTGGCTTTACTTTTCCTCCCTAACGAGTTGTTGTAAAATTCGTTGATGAATGGAATTAAGGAAAAGCTTCACGTGTTTGTGCTTTAATCTTCTTGCCATCTCTTCTCCCGTATAGCATGATAGAACGATTCAAGGCACAGGAAATGCCGAGGCTTAACATTTTTCTTGGTATTCTTGTTAGTTGCTCCAGACGATGATATCGAGAATATTGAAGAAGGATTCGGCAGTGGCCCCCACTAGCCATATTGAGACCCGTGAGCTAGTTACGTGAATTATTACAGATATGTCCACTCGATTAGTGTGCCAATAAATAAACCAAGCCACTTATTGCATGCCCCACTTCGTTCATGTTTTATCTCTTTCGGCGCTCACTTGTTCGTGTCGATCGCGTGTAGTGTCGGCAGAAATGTTTGTGGGCCATGTTCAGTAATAAGACACTAGTCCTCTAAAGTCCTCCACGTGGTTCGAATCCAAGCAAAATTTTAAGGCAGGCCTTTAGTTGATTTAATCAGAAAGGCGCTGCAAGGTCGGGTTAATACACTTGCTTTATGGGTTCTGATTACACAATCTATGTTTTTTCAACAAAAATACAGAACCCCTCTAATACATTAAGAATGCCCCCATGCACGATCCGGATACATTCACCACGTATCAGAATACATAGCCGATACATGTTCACTGATTGACGCAATTCCGTCTCTAGGAGAATGGACTTCTTCGCTTGCCCCCCGGGTTATCGGCTAAGATATCAGCAATTTCCAACCTTTCGCATTCCTGAAGATTATTCCTGGTGTATTATTGGACCCAATTTTGCTCCGTCCTGGGGTACCTATGATTCCCTGCAAAAGTAGAGGAAATAATGAGTATGTGATCCAAGAGAGGTCAGTCCATGACTCGCCTAGTTAGTCCAATTTTATTTTTCCATTTGTGTAGAGAAATCAGACAAAATTTTCTTAGGAAGATATGGGTGAATTTCTCAAAAAGGATTTTCTTGCAGATTTTATAACTTAGAAGAAATGTGATAAAGTCCTTTGACATTTAGCAAATTTCTCGAAAGAATTTTTTTCTTTTATCACAATAAATTTTTAGGGATAAATTTGTTAAGAAAATCTCATTTCTATTGAAGCAGGAAAGATGTGACAAAATCTTTTATTGGTCGACAAAATTTCCCGAAGGGATTTTCCCGTATTCACTTTTTTAAAAAAAAAATGGGACACCAATTTGACTTTTATTTTCTTTTGAAAAAAATGACCATGATGTTAAGTTTAAAATTTGACTGACACCTAGTATAGACCGACCAAAAATAAATACAAGATAGAGTTAGAGAACTTACTTTTACCTTGAAAAATGCAAATCACATAGACATGCACATGAATTGTGAGTTTAAATCTTAGTCTATCTACCCTAAAGGCTCACAAATTGAAAGACTTACGACAAGACGACAATCTCGCACAGATAATCAAGATTAGTCGTGATCCCACGACGTAACCAAGATTAGCAGGGCCTTTCCACTTCGGTTGCTCGAGCTAAAAATTAAAACCTCTGCTTCGGTAATCTTACCAAGCCTAAAGCCTAACTTTTAAAACTCATTTTTGAAAAGGGGTTAGGAATTGAATCTGGACTAACTTTCGACGTAATCTCACGCCGAACGCTAGAACCAAATCACAATACCATCCTAAAACTAGTGGCCTAGGTCCGGCCACGGGACGTGTGTGATGTAGTGCTAAAGCGAATAATCATGCATAACAATTAAATGCAAACACCGCTTCAATAATTCAAAAATTAAATCACACTTTTCATATACCAAGCCTGCAAAACAAAGGGTTAGTCAAACACTCCACCCCTTATAACTCCATTTCTGCAAAAACATATAACACCTATAGAATGAGTTCCAAGTAAGATCGCCAAAAGCGAGATATCCATGAAATTTTCATTGGCCTAAGTCCACTAAGGCTTTTAAAATTTCGAAAAAATTTAAGTACTCCAATTAGTGCCTTCTTTTTTCGAAAATTTAAAAATTCCAGTCCCCAACGAAGTCGCTAAGCTGTCACGACCTAAAAATTTCGATCGATGAAAAATTTTCAGGTTAACGGATTATCAGGTTAATTAGATTAACTAACCTAATACGGACTCTCCCAAGCCCTACCGAATCGCAACTTTGATTTTTTTTATCACATGATTTTAGAATTTGGATCGCCACTAATCATTTTTTGGTAGGTCGATTAGAAACCTAAGTAAATTAGCGGGAGAACTAAATTACTTCTACGAACCAGAGATTATAAGTTCGGGACTTGGTTACACTAGTTAATTAAAACTAATGCCCTTTCGGTACCTTAATTCCATGGATATCCTAATTTTGGCAACTCAAGCTTGGTTTACTTCTAAAGCTCTAGTGAGGTGTTCTCTTTTTTGTATTTTCATTTTTTAGATGGAATGCATGGATGGTAATGGGTGCATGGATAAGCAAAACGTGAATAGGCAAATATAGACACGCGAATATATACATGCGAACGTGGACATGCAATCATGAACATGGGAGCATAGATATACAAATATGATATGCAAAAGTGAACATAAGTTACATGCGAACGTGAACACGCAAATACGGCATACGAACGTGGACATGAGGATGCGGCATACAAATAAATCATCAAAAATAGGATTAGCCAGTCGAAATGGCCCATTTCCTAATTTTTTGGGATTTTTCTGAATTTCATGAAATTTTTCAAAACAATTTACCTATAAGGGAAAATCGTCATTTTAAAAAGATTAGGAAGGGAAATCATCAAAATAGGATTGGCCAGTCGAAATGGCCCGTTTACTAATTTTTGAGATTTTTTCTGAATTTTCTGGAATTTTTCAAGATAATTTGCCTATGTGGGGGCAAAATCATCATTTTAAAAAAGATTAGGAAGGAAAATCAACAAAAATAAGATTGGCCAGTCGAAATGACCCATTTCCTAGTTTTGGGGATTTTTCATTTGAAATTTTTTTTGTTTTGCATGAATATGTATGAATGAATAACAATACGAATACGTATGCGGCATGGCAAAGTATGCATGAGCTATACTATATGAAATGCACATGAATGACATTTTTTTTATATTTTTGAATGCTTCCCATTCTGGGGTTTAATGGTGTAGAAATTATTGCAAAAAGTAAAGGCAGTAAATAAAGAACCTCCAACGGGTGGGTCGGCCTTCCCATTCTGGGGTTTGATGGTGCAGAAATTAAATTGCAGAAAGTAAAGGCAGTAAATAAAGAACCTCTAACGGGTGGGTCGACCTTCCCATTTTGGGATTTGATGGTACAGAAATTAAATTGCAGAAAGTAAATGCAGTAGATAAAGAACCTCCAATGGGTGGTTCGGCCTTGACTCGGCCTACCCATTCTGGGGTTTGACGGTACAAAAATTAAATTCTAGAAAATAAAGGTAGTAAATAAAGAACTTCCAACGGGTGGGTCGGCCTTCCCATTCTGGGGTTTGATGGTGCAGAAATTAAAATATAAAAGATGAAATACAAGAGATCTTTACACCACCAAGTATGGGGCAGAATCTGCCACAATTTGGGATTCGGATCTTTTAAGCGAAAAATGCAGAAAATTGGAATACGAATACGACATGTGAATATAACACGGTATAATCGAAATTTAAATCAAACCATTGAGATAACGACATTCTCGAAGATTTTAATGGTTAGGATCGTTACCTGATTTGACGGATTTGATTGCCGAATTCGGATCTCGTGTCACCTTATGGATCAAGATTGCGGCTCGAACGACGGGGATGAAATCGTGACTTGTATTGATTGGTAGAGAAATTGGTGATGGTAACACCTAGATTTAAACTCCTACCATCTTCAAGATCATCTTTTGAAAAAAAATTCTCTCTCTTTTTTTTTTTTTTCTTCTCTAGATTTTCTTCAATCTCCCAAAACCCTCTCAAACATTTCAAATTTTCTTTCCAAAAAAATCCCCCTCTAAGCTCTCTTCTTCCTCCTTTTATAGCACACTCATTTATCTCCCATTCTAATTTCTCGACTAACTCTATCTCTCATTCTAATTTCTCCACTAACTCTTCTTCAACTTCATCTTCCCTTTTCCCTCTCTATCTCACATTCTAATTTTTCTACTAACTCTTCTTCATCTTCGTCTTCCCTTCTCCATATCTATCTCCTATTCTAATTTCTCCACTAATTCTTCTTCATCTCCATTTTCCCTTCTCTATTCTAATCTTATTTTCTCCATCTATTCTTCTCCATCTTCCATTCTCTATTCTAATTTCTCCACTAACTCCTCTTTTAGTTATTTACAAAATAATCTCTCGAATGTTAGGTATTTGCACTCTAATTCTTGATATTTTAATACAAAATTCAATTAAGGCCCTCTTACAAAATTGAGTCATTCTGGGTACATTGGGCCAAGATGAAAATTCAGACTATTAGAGGATAATGTCACAACTCCTAAAAGTGAAAAATAAAAATAAAATGACTTGAATTGGATTTTTTAGGGCCGATTCGAGATTATGCTCGTGAACAAACATATGACCCTGAATTGCATTTTTTGAATTTGTAATGGCCAGCATGAAAAGGGAATTAAAATAAAAATATTGACTATTTTTGTGTATTTTTTTGCCCTCAAATGTTATTTTTCCCGAATTTTTAAGTATTTTTTATTTTTCAAAAATATTAAAAAAATATGAAAAATATGAAAAAAAAATTTGGTCAAAATTGGTTTCCTAGGCTTGGCCAAGATCTCCAAAGTTGATTTTTTAATTTTATGAATTTTTATGGATTTTCTATTAAATTTCGAAAATGTCGAAAAATACCGAAAATATGAAAAATTATTTTTTGATCAAAATTGGTTCCCTAAGCTTGGCCAAGGTCCCCAAAATTGTTTTTTTAATTTTATAAATTTTTATGAATTTTTTATTAATTTAAAAAAAGCAAATATGATTAAAAATCAAGTGTCAACACCCATATAATAATGAGTTTGTCAAGGATCACTCCAAACGTCACTACCTATATGCATACGTCCATTGAAAATTGCAAAAAAAATTTCTCAGATCTTCTTTTTCTTTTTTATAAAGTTTAAAAATTTGGCGTTTAAGCGTATTTCTCGAAACAGGTTTTGCTTGTGGAGTACATTCATTTTGTATAAAAGTATTAAAATCAAAATTTTCACCAAAATTAAACAATAAATGTTCAATGGCAGCAAATTTAGTTAATTCTTGCTCATAATTATTTTTATCATAATGAAATAAAGGAGAAGTGTTAGAATCGACAAACTTAGGAATTTGTTGTTGCCTAGTGTCCATCCCGAATTGCGTTGGATGTTTTGATACCAGATGTCGTTGATATGTTCCACAGCCACTTCCATTTGTAAAGCTGTATATTTTTTTTACAATACTTACATGTGATGTTGTACTTGTTTCACCCCCTCGACTCATCTCCATTTGTAAAGCTCTATATGTTGTTTGGTGAAGCGTTGTCATATGATGGATGCACCCCCTCGACTCATCTCCTTTGTTGTTGACGCTTCTTCGGCATTGGTAGTAGGATGCAGACTTTCTTGCGTCAGGACGTGCTCGACATTAGGAATAACATTGATATCGTCATCGTCATCGTCTTCCCAATGTGCATACTCACAAGGATCATAAGAATAATTGGATTCTTCCAAAATCATCGAGCTCTTTCCTCTTCCACTTGCCATTTTTTTAGAAAATTGAGCGGAAGAAAACTGACAAAATTGAGCGAATTTGAGAGAATTGAGAGAATTTGAGAAATGAGAGAATTTGAGAGAAATTGTGAGGAAAAAATAAAAGGTGAAGATGGGTATTTATAATGGTTAGGATTATTTAATAAATTAATGAAAAAAAGTGAGGTAGATTATTTAATAAATTAAAGAAAGAAAAACGGCTATATAGCCGTTTGATGGTTCCGAACCGCCCCGAACTGCCGGTTCCGAGGCGGTTCCAAAAAATAACAAATCGAAACCGGCCTGTGCCACATGGGTCGGTTCCGAGTTTGACCTGGGCAGGTTCCGATCGGAACCTGCCCGTGGCCACCTCTATTCCACTCCTCCCTTTGCATTTGCCTTCCAGTGGATCAACAAAGATGTCACGCCCCGAACTTCCATGAGCGCGCGACATCTGCATAATGATGGTTGATACATGCGACATCCCAGGACTGCCGCCGACCTAGAAACCTTAATATCCAAATTAAACGCTAGCGGAAGCGATACCTTAACCCTGACAATGAATGAGCAAGGACTAGCGCAACCATAACACCTCATATATATATATATATATATATATATAATCTCAGCTCCATATTAAACTTGAACATCGGTTTTACAAAGATTAAGAACAATAAATTACCGAGGGTGACCATATTCATCAACAACCACCGATTCACCATCAATTGTCCTTGCCAACTGGGTACTCCGCTATCTAGATATCAAATCTTGTGGTATCCCTGCCATGCTTATGTCCTAGGGTCTGAAAAATAATGGCAATCACCTATGAGAACAAATCTCAGCAAGCTAACTCTAAATCCCTTCTCATAATACTAAACACCCTCAGACCCAACTCTCATGTCTCAACTCAAGTATTCAAAACCGCAAGGCCAAAAAAATATCAAATCATGTCCAATTCGGGACCACAATATCAAGATTTCAAATAACTGCCAATCAATGGCTCGATATAAATAATCAGGCATTTAAATCAAACACGTCCAACCCATCCTCAAATATTATTTTGAACACGAATACGGGCTCCAAATATTTGAAATAATAATATAAAATATTGCTCGGGTCCTATTTTGCATAAAATAATTCATAAACCCATTTTCAGTACTCGATCCACATGGAACCCACAAAACTTGTCACTTTCAAATCAAAATTAAATTGGGCAGCACGTGAACAGCGTTCGGAGGTTCATGAACAGTAATTTCAAAACACTATTTGGCCCGTTTTTGCACTAAATCTTCCAAAAATCCATTTTTCGATACCCGAACCTCGCGGGACCTACATCAACCACCTCAAACAACATTAATCCAATATGGACAGCAACCTTTCACAAATCCACAGCACATTCACAACCCCATAGAATTTCATTTCCTTCAAATACACCGATTACGGCAAATTTTTCTAAACCGATTTACTTCGAATCGGACCCTAGAGCTAGTCCATGGCATGTACAATATTCTAATCGAGAAATAGAGGTATAACTTACCTAATCGAGGTTGAAACAGAGCTGAGAAAGCAGTGGAAGCGGCGGTACGTAGCACGACAAATTCTGGTAGATTTCGTTCAAACCGGGGCTGATCAAGGGCTGAACAGGGTGGTTCTCAAGCTGAAAATCAATATTTTTACATGAAAATGAGCTCTAGGGGTCGCTGGGGTCAACATATATCAACATGAGCCCTAGATCAAATTCGGGTAGCAGAAGACTGGTTCATCGATCGAAACGGCGAAGTAGATTTGAAAGGTCAAAAGACCTCGGATTGAAGTGATTCAAATTTTTGTGAACTCATCTCGGATAGGAATACAACATATCCAAAAATTACGAAAATCCAATGGTCGGATTTCCGTCGACGGCCAGTTGAAGTTGATGGCAGAAAACTGAAATCTAGCAGAGAGAGAGAAATCCGAAAATCAAGAGAGAGAGAGGAAAGAGATTCTGGTGATAAAAGAGAGAAAAAGAGAAGAGAGAGAGTAGATATTATCTCTAGGGTTAATAATTGAAATTACTATTCATCGAAAGCGACTTAAAGCTAAACGAATTGACTAATTTTTTAGCTATCAGTGAATTTTCGGATTGATAGAGCTTGGGCATCAATAATTTCTATCAAAGCTGGTTAAAATGGTCAAAAAGATGACTGAAGAGACATTTCTCGAAATTCATGAAATTTCAGGACTGGTAAGGGCTCAATCGGTGTTGATTTGGCTCAATCACGATCGGAAAATAACTCGGAATATCATTGAACAAATTTTCTAGCCTCGCTAAAATTAGTAACACCCTCTAGCCATGGATTCTAGCATAAACCGGGAGCGAGATGGCAATTTCAATTTTGCCCTTCCTTTAGACACTTTGAAGCCAAACTGCCAATTTCACGCCTTTCAAGACAATGTCTAAATTTTGTCTCTCAATCCTCGAAAATCTAATATTATTTATATTACAGACAACCGAAGTTTGGGATGTCACAAAAGCTATTGGCACTTTAGAGAAGACGATCATCCGATGCCCCAAAGAGCTGTTGAGCAACTAAAGCTAAGGAGAGTCATCTCTCTAATCAGCTCATTAATCCTTCCAATATGGGTCAGAGGTAGTAACTTGGTTTGGGGACAAAAAGCTGGATAGTCTGGTTCTGGTATGGGTGGAAGTGTCGTAGCGACAACTATCTGTGTATGTTGAGTGGAGGTCTTGAACATAACATTTTAGATGTTAAATTGTGAAACCTTATAGATACGCAAATGGGTAGGAGCAACGTTGACATCGGGTTAAGGAGGTGGTACCAAACCTAGGGCTTGGTATTGTAGGTTTCACAGGCTACTATGCTAGGTTTGGTAGTTTTAAGTCATTAGGACATGATTTATTTGTATATTGAACGTAATAAGAGGATGGATTAAAAATTGGCATTGACTGTGGGAGGTGGAGGAACCGTGCACTTTCAATTGGTGGGTATGTGGAAGACCAAGACCGAAGGGTGTAAGACTATGAACTAGAGGAACCATGAGGTCTTGAGGGAAAAACTGACAAAGGGGAATTAAGAAGGGGTGGTGTTAACTGGAACAACAGATGGAGTACATAGGTAGGATGAGAACCTTTTTTTCCCGAGAATTCTAACTTCCTCGTTAAGAATTTTGAACTGGTGAATGGGGAGATTCACTAGAAATAGACCCTATTTAAGGTCTCTTGCAGCTTCATTATTTGGTCAAATGGCTAGGAGCTACAGTTTGTAATGCCCACCAGGTACTAGTTTTGAACTTATTGGCGTTATGGGAAATTGGACTGCACTTTTCCTCTTGGGCTATTGGACTTTGATTGTAAGTATTTAAATAAATGACAATACTCCCAGTGCTAAAGTGGAGTGAATGAAGAACACCTTGGGGTGAGGGGTAAGTAGGTAATACTAAGATAGTTAGGAAAACGTGGTTTAGAAAAAGTTAATCTGCCCAAAGTTTGGTTAAGGAACTAATGAACATTATGTTCACTACTCTGAGAGAAGTAAATAAGAGTAAAAAGGTAAACGCTTAACAAATAACTTACATCTAGGCTTGATGGGATGAGAGAACCAAATCCGTTTACGGTCGATGTGTATCAAGCTACCTCACAATGATGAAATAACATTTAATTGTGATGACATGGTACATTTTGTGGTCGCAAATTAAGTTTTACTATGTTAGTTTTGAATGTGTGAGAACATTATGGAAATAAAAAGAGGAGGCCTACATGCCTGAATTAGTTGATAGTAACTCGGATTGGGATAACCTAACTGGTTAATCCTGATACAACGTCAGAGTTATTATTGTTTGATTCTCATTGTTATTATTCGGTGAATTAGAGATTTGACTTGTTGAGATTATTTTTATCACCCCTTTATATTGTTGTTAAAAATTTTTTACCGTGTAAGGGGGGTAGGCGGGTGGGTAATAGGGGAGCCGATGATTAGTAGAGTGTAGTAGTCAGGTCTAGGGGGCGGCGATGGTGGGGGGGCCCGTTGTTGGGGAATCGTGTGCATCCTTTGATGTGGGTTGTGTGGGGTATAGTCAGCTAATGGTGACCACTACAGGTGTGACATTTGTGTCATGCCCTCGACGTATTGCCCAATGTATGTAAAATAAACTGTATTTAAGGCGACCATAGATAATGAAGTACCCGTGCTTTTATTTTTCTGTTTGTTATCTCATTGAAAATTTAAAACTCAAGACGATAGTATAAATCGTGGTTTGAGGTAAATGGGAACAGAACGTTATAGTAACGAAGCCATCGATCTCTGAATACTACAAAGAGCGGCAAGTATGCGTGTACATTGCAGTGCAGAATATTACGTGGTATCAAAGCATGGTTTACCTGGATTGATAAAATGCGCTAAACTTTAGGTCCTAGGGTGACCATCTGTTATTGCTTAGCTATTGACCTAGATAACGTAACTTGTATGTTACTTAATTGAATTGAGTGCAGTTTACTTGTTTGCTTTTGTGAGAGACAGTTACGTGCCAAAGTAAGGGATACTATACTAATGCACACTGTCAGGAGGCTAGTCCTATCGACCCAAGTTGATGGTATTTGTCAAGTATTTAACTCTGTGGGAGAATTGCTGGCATAACATCACAGTAACAGGATGCAGTCCAATGCGAGGGCGAATGATCGTAGGGCATAGGGATTTGGTGGAGCCGTTTTTGAAGTGAAACCTTCAATTTTACTGAATATGAAGCTTAAGGAGGTAGACGATGATTAAGGAGATGAAAAAGATCTTCCGGCTACTAAATTGTAATGACACTTAATAAGGTGACTTAGCC
>JAGVVM010013299.1:0-12707 GCA_019149425.1 Psidium friedrichsthalianum
CCCGTTCATCAGCAGACCTGATGGTCTTCTTGTACCGGGCAACTGAGTGTTCTGCAAATGCCAAGCATTCTGATCGATCCTGATAGCGAGCGTTCACGATACGGGATAGGTGACCGTTTCCTGGGTGTTCCGGCAAGACTCCAGAAAATTAATGAAGACGTGAGGGAAAGCCCTATATTCCCTCTCCAATTTGGTGCCCACGACTAAAGAAGCATTTATCTCCCCGAACAAACCAAGGATCTCAGCTTCGATACTCGGATGATGGGCTATGTAAACATAGCCTCGGCCAAGAGGTGGTAAAGTCTTTCCCATTTGAATGTAACTTCAGTCGGGAAGATGCACGAAGGAAGACTGGCCATTATCAAGATAAAGGAGAGAATCAAGGGCGATGAGCAGAATATGAAGGACAAGAGGAGAGAAGTGAAGCAGACGACTGGAACGCGAAGGTGATAAGCTGCGTCGAGTTAAATATTAACTTCACAGTAGCGATATCTGTTGGTCAGATTTCCCTTCCGGCCATTCCTTTCCGGTGTCGTCTTTGTCGGCCTGAATCCCCTGTCTGTTGCTATCTCGAGCCGAGCAATCCGATATTTCTGCAAAAAAAGTTGGACGGACGCCACCACTTTGAAAAGAAGAAGAAAAAGACGACTAAGTGCGGGACAAAGACAATTTGCAGCGGAAAAGAAGATGGGACCCGTCTTTATGGGAGAACGCACAGCAAAATCAACGGTGGAGATAAGCGGGAGAAATGACGACAAGGACCCCTACCACTATGAAAAAGATGAAAGAAGACAAATCGTGCAGGAAACACGGCAAAACGCTGAGAAAGACAGAAATTTCAGAGGGAGCGATACGATTTCTAAATCCATGCCCTGATTTTAAAAAGAAACATTCCCCTGATAATTTTCATCCGTGCTCAGAGGAGAGTTTCAAAGCACACACGATCACTTAGAAATTTTGAGAGGGTGAAAATACGAGAAGAGGTAGCAAACCTTGTGGAGCCATTAAGCAATCAAGGATGTCTCAACCCAATAATTTCGAGAACTATCGCTACTGCTGAACATGGGAGAGGCAGAGTTCGACGCCATGTTTGGAATTCATACCATGGAGCCTGGCCCTTTCGCCTATGACGTTCAAGATCTCAACAACCAGGGTCAAAGGAAGCGTCGTCGACGTCACGCCGAGTGTCAGATTCAAAGCTAGAAGATTTCTTCAAAAGGTACCCTATGCCGGATGACAAACAAAGAAGGAAAATAAGCCAAGAAACAGGTTGAACCTTATGCAAATCAAGTTTTGGTTTCAAAACAGGCGAACCCGAGTAAGGGCTCAACACGAGCGCAGTGAAGTTGAGTTTCTGAAAACTGAAAATGAAAAACTCCGAGCAGAGAACAAAAGGTATAAGGAAGCTTTCGACTCCACCACTTGCCCCAACTGCCATAGCCTCTTCGCACTCGACGAAAGACAGTACTTGAAGATCGAGAACGCCCGTTTAAGAGGTGAGTTAGATCAGTTCATAACAGGATCGAGTTCTGTTGGAGTAGGGAACAAAAAGACCAATCCTACTGGATCAGCATCGATACCTTCCGAGAAAGAGGGGACAGATCACCACCAAGCGGACATTGACAATGATCTTTTCGCCATGATCGATCAGTTTGATATCGGTAGAGCATCGAAGCTATGATGGGCATGCTCAGCCAGTGACCACCGGACCTTCAATATGGCTGATACGTACCTGATCCGGAAGGAAGCCTGCTGACCATTGGAGAGCCTGCAGAGGAAGAAAAACTAATCTAGAATGCATACGCTTTCATTCCCTTACATGAATATTTCCTGCTTTTATGAATGTATGGAATTAACGCGAAAGCAAGAAGTAATCATTTCCCTTTCCCCCGTTAAATGCTCGAGTCCGCCACCGCACCAAACTCGCGGCGAATTAATCGCGAATAAAAATTCGTGTAAACTCGAAGGGTAATTCCGTATCGTTTCGATTTACCCTCAATCGCTCCAATTTTAAATTAAATCCCTTTTGTTTTCAGGAATTTGCAAACAGGCCCAAGAATACAGTCGTACCCGAATGCAAAGCCCTCTTGTTAAACGAAACCGGGGGCAAATTAATTCGCGAACACTATCACTGAATGGACGCCTTCAAACAAAGAAAAATACGAGTGAAAAACTCGAGCAACCTTAGAGCTGGGTAGTTTTGTATCGTTCCAATTTACCCATGATCGTATCGCGTTCTGAATTACCTTATTCTGTTTTAACAGGTGTTGTAAATTACCTTAGGAAGTATCGTGGCGTAGAATTACCCAATACAACAAGACCGTGACATTCAAAGATTAACCCTTAAAAGAGAGCCTCTATGGACGCCTGTGGTCTCGTGGGCCTGATGGCATGGGGAGTGACAGTGGTCCGAGACGTCCCGAGTTCGATCCTCGAGGATGGAGATGTTGTAAGTATTTTAAATAAATAATACAATATTTTGCACATTTCTTTTTGCAGAGAGAAATAGGAATACTCGACGTATAATACCAGAGTCAGTATTTTGCTATAACTTTGACCCTAATGGTGAGCTATCAACGAGAGCCGAGGGAAGCCCGACCCAGTGAACCTGATAAAGGGATCATGCATAGCATGCAAGATGAAGGGTAAACCGGTATCGTTTTCAATTTATCCCTTCCGATACCAGCTAACATGTCTCCTTTTCTTTTGACAGGAAATGTTAACACTAACATTTGACATGTCGAAGGAGACAACCTCAAGCGGCAAATCATGATCATCTGATAAATCCAGTCTGATGAAACTGGGGCAAACTGATGGCAAACACTGAATTGAAAAGGGGCAAAGTCTGAGATAAGCCACTCCTCAATTTAAGGGGTAGACTTCTCGAATTGCTCGATCTGCTCACATGCCCAGGGGCAATCCAAATTTTCCCATTCTTGATATGCTTGCACATTTCGTAAACATGCATGACGCTTGAAAATTGCCACATCCGCATTGCATTTACACATGCCATGATTCATACATGACTTTTCTGCATGTTTAATTTGCCGATTTTGACTTGGAGCATGATCTACACATGATGCATCGAATGTGTGGAATGGGGCATGACGGGATGATGAAAGGTGACCCCATTTCCATATACGTCCCATATCCACAATGAGTTGTGTGCCAAATCGGTTCTGTATTCCCCAAGGCAATGGGTTTTCTCGCGAAAGGTACGATACCGAAAGGAAGGAGGCATTCACTTCTCTATCCTAAATACTACAGGTGCCCATTGACATCCCATTTGAGCGGCAATTTCATTTCATAACCCCTGTCAAGAACCACCCCACATCGGGGCCGAAAGGAGGTAGCCCTAGCAATACCACAAGGCAAATGGTTAGAAATTTTCTTGCTCGGACTAACATCAATTTTCGAGTGATTCTTTGCTTTCAGCCTTGTACGGTAATTCAAGTGCCTTAAGACGACGAAAAGCATTCACTTCTATATCCGATACACTTTTATCCTTTGCATCGCCCCATTGAGCCTGCATATTCGTTTCTTAAAACCCCATTGATGATCATTTCTCATTCCAAGATGAAGATGGCACTACCTCAAAGCAGAAGAACTCAGAAGGTCGATTTGTTGTTCCACATGTCCAAAACCAGTGAAACTTTTATTTGATGAAAGAAATGGACCGCATTACAATGTCTACTTCTTGGACCAACGGTCGGAGATCCAAGGGTTTTTTCTTCAAACAAACAAAATGCAACAATATGAATTGAATTACAAAGAAAGTAATGCTGGAATCTAAATGCACCAAAGAAAAAGGATAGAAAAGCCTCTTTACATAGATAGGGCAGATTCTTCGTCCAGCTGCTCAATGATGACGTTTACCGTGTCCTCCAAGAATGGGTTGGAGATATCGGGCTCCGGCGCATCCTGAATGATCTCATCCGCAAGCAATTTGGGACGGCTGGAAAAATATTGGTCTAGTGGGCTGCCTGTCAATTTAGCCTTCCCTTTCCATCCCCTGGAGCCAACAAATGAACTAAACGTGCCTTCTTGATTTCCACGGCCCATACGTCGGCCTCGGCCTCGGCGTCCGTAATAGTTCTTAGTAGCAGGGCCATTACTGGGTCACCAGCATAACCTAGGCCCGTTCGGTGCTTGCTGGTATCCAACTGGAGTGGCGATCGAATTCCTTGACCATACTTCCCAAGACCACGACCAGGGATGAACCCGTATGCCAGTAGTATCTTCCCATGAGCTAAAGTGTATTGTGAAGGTTCAGGAACTCTCCTTTTGGCCCCAGGATGTACATGTGTAACGGCCACCAACTCGAGGGAGTGGTAACTAGCCTCTTCTTTTTGTTCCGGTTCTATATAAGGGACTGCGCTCCTCTGATATGATGCCAAGTCCGTCTCTCCGTGCACGGTTATGACTTTCCCGTTGACCACGAATCTAACCTTTTGATGTAGACTCGAAGGTATCGCGCCTGCTGTATGAATCCAAGGCCTGCCTAGGAGAAAACCGAAAGCACTGGGGAGGTCCATGACCTAGAATCCGATAGAGAATTCCACTGGCCCAATGAGTACGTCCAGGTCTATCTCCCCAACTACGCTCTTCCTCATCCCATCAAACGCTCTGATTGTGGCCTTTGAGGTGCGGATCAGCTCTTCGTTTATACCCAGGTTTCTGAGCGTGGCCAATGGGCATATGTTAAATGTCGAGCCATTGTCAATCAACACATGTGATACCTGTTTGCCGTGGCTCTTAGCCGATATGTACAAGGCTTTGTTGTGGGCCCACCCGTCTACAGGAACGTCCTTGTCCGAGAAGGATATCTGATCTTTCAGTAGAATGGACCCTACAAAGTTTTCCAACTGCACTTCATTAATGGTCTCTGGCACGTGCACTTCGTTCAACACCTTCATCAGCGCACCCTTGTGCTTCTCCGAATGGGTAAACAAATCTAGAAGTGAGATCTGGGCCGGCATCTTCCTTAGCTGTTCAATCACCTCGAACTCACTGGTCCTCACAACAGATAACGCCTTTTCTGCGTCTTCCTTGGACACTTCTCTCTTTTCCGGCTCTCCTTCTCTCGGTGCATAACACCTGCCTGATCTCATCACAGCATCAATTTCGTCTGTACCATAATCCCAAGGGACAGCTTTGGGATTGTACTCAGCTGACGGAGGGATTTTTATTATGACTTTTTCAATCTTCTCATTATGCTGCGTCTCCTCCTCTTCAAGCTTAAGTTCTGACAAGGCGATCACTGCGCGATCAATGGAATTACTCTCAGTATCTTCCCGTTTATCCACCTCATCTAGTTTGATTACGAATGGGGTTTTCGACCCTACCACTGCGATCATTTCATCCTCGTCGATGTATTCGGACTCGTAACCGTCATACCACCCATCAGGTGGCGTCACAGCTGGCTCAATCGACGGTGAAAAGTTGTTCCAACTCGGTTGGTCCCTAGTCCGAACTCTTTCCTTAGAAGTGCTAGCATGATCCGGATCTGTCTTGTACCCTGGCTCATTCCTGCGCATGATACTTTTGTGTCTTTCCTCGATACTCACCAAATGCTTGAACGACTGAAACCCATACGCGTGAATGCGTTCGAAGTATCTTTGGGAAGAGCCCGCACGAAAAGCTCCACCGCCTCTCTCTTAGTTAATGGGGGCACGATTTGCTTGGCCTGCAGCTTCCATTTGCGTGCGAACGTTTTAAATCTCTTGCCCTCCTCCATAGTAATGCGGGCCAAGTCGTCCATGGTGACGGTGAACTTAATGCTGGCCTCAAATCGCTGCAAGAAAAGCTCTTCGAGCTCCTTTCAAGTCAAAATCCAATCTAGATCGATGGAACGATACCAACTCAAGGCCGAGCCCGTCAGGCTGCTCTCAAAGGTGGTAATAAGGACCTGCTCGTCTTCATGGTATCCGATCGTCCTTGAGAGATAGTAAGACACATGATCGAGAGGGCAACCTTCACCTCCAAACTTCCTTGGAAAGGTTATCAACTGCTCAGGTCGATATGGTTTTCCCCCCCGGGCGATAATCGCCTTCAGCTCTGACACCATCTTTGCCAAGTCCTTGGACTGATCCTCCAACTCTGCCAATCTCTTGCTCTGCCACTCTATAGTTCTCCTTAACTCCAGCATCTGGTATTTCTTCTCTATAGGGGGTACATAAGCATTCGCTGCTCTCCTCGACAGATCGCTTATCGTGGACACCATATAATTCATGTACCTCTCTAGATTGTGAAGTCTCTCCTGTGTTTCCAAGCCGAACTCCCCCTTCACGGGGTCAACATGGCTTGAGGACGTTTCCTCGATGGCACCTACCAACTCATCATGCTCGACGGGGTCGTCCATACCTCCCCAACCGTCGGGGACTATTTCTTCAGTCCGGACGAAGAAACTTGGTGGGACAGAGTAAAGAACATGGTAGTTATAACCCCCACTATCTTGATCCAGTGTATCCACGACGTCCCCTCTTTTCAAGGCTTCCTATAGGAACTTTTTGTCAGCCTCGTGAGCTCGCTTGCGACGCATCTCTTCATCGTCCATCTCTTCCTCGGGCTCCTCCATGACACGTTTGTCGTTCTATGCGAGTACACATGGGGCGTCTCTCAAGCTTTCTTCCTCAACCTCCATCCTAAATTCGATACCAGTCAGGTCAATCTTCACTCAGGTGCCCCCTTCAAACGAACCATCAATTAGATCCAAAATCCCCAGGTTGATCATTTTAGTCAAGCATTGTATGTGACAGTCTGAAATTCGACCCATTTATCGGACTTTCTAAATGAATGGAAATGCTTCATTAGTACGCTCTGATCGACGCTCACTCAGGATCAGTTTCGGAAACGTCGCCCGAAGAGCAGATAGCCGGTTCTTCTTCCTCATCCCATATGACATTCACTCTGCCATGGTCCGGTAGCGGGTTCTGTTGCACATTTGGTTCTTCTTTGTCGAACTCCAACATCCCTCCATCTATCAGAGCTTGCACCTTGAATTTGAGTGTAAGACAGTTATCGACGTTATGCCCCTTTTCTCCCATATGGTAAGCGCACGATTGGGTTTCATCAAACCCGGGGAACCTAGGCGGATTCGGCCTTGGGGGTTCTTTAGCGACCAAACGCCCCTCCACTAACATAGGCAGCAGTTTTCGACAACGGCCGGGGCAACGGTGTGAATACTGGCGGAACTCTCTTCTTGACCTCAACTTTCCTCGGGGCCGGCCCCGACGCACTTCCTTGAGTGGGTATGGATTCAGTGAACTTTCTCGATTTCGGAGGGTTTGGTACAAATGCAACTTCGCCTGCACTTTCCCTCTCCTTTCTGGTTGGGAGTTGTCGTCTAAACGGAGGCTCCGACACCCGCTTCTCCCTCAGGGCCCATTCGTGGCGTTCCACCACCTTGACAAGGTGCGTAAATGTCTGACAACCTGAGGTATTGAGCTTCTCAAAATATTCGAGAGGTAAAGCCTTCAGGAATAGATCCACCAGCTCTTCCTCCGGGATAGCCGGTTTGACTTGGGTGGCTATTGCTCGCCACCTCTGGGCGAAGGTACGCATCGGCTCATTCCTCCCTTTTTGAGTTCTCAGCAAGTCCTCTCTAGTTGGCGCCGTAGCCGTGTTGAATTTATACTGATGCAGGAAGCTCTCAGCCAACTCCTTCCATCCATCATAATCTTCTAAATCCAGTTCAATAAACCACGCTAGAGCTGCTCCGGATAGGCTTTCTTGAAACGTGTTCATTAACAGCGGAACGTAGTCAGAGTAGTGTGCCATTTTGCGCAGGTAGTACTTCAAATGAGCACGAGGACAACCTGTCCCGTCGTATTTCCTCACAAATTCAGGCTCCTTATAGCCGGTTGGAACTTCTATCTTCGTAAACGGAGAGATTTTGTCGAAGCGGGCCAATTCGTAGCCCTGACTGCTAAGACATTCCTCTATTTTCGCGAGTCTTCTAGCCCCTTCTTCTGTCCTAGCGGCAGACTTCCCCTTCTCTTTACCTGGACTTAGCGTCACTGGCTCAGCTTTGGGTGGTAACTCAACAGGCACACTCTGATTGTTTCTGACGGTTTGGTCCTCTTCGGGAGTTCGGGTCTCATCTGAGGTATTGGGTGGGGATGGCCGGCCTGTCTGATTATGCACAGGGGCAGTCTTCTCTTGGGAGGCCATTATCATGGCCCTCATCTCTGCCAGCATTGTGGCCATGGAGGTCATTTGGTTTTCCAGATTGATAACCCTCGGGCTCAGTTCCTCTTGCTCCATTCTAGTCCTTAGGCGGGTTTTAACACGGTGTCTAGTAGATTCCGTGGTTGTCAATTACCTGTTTTTAATATAAGAAGGTTAGAACAGTGAATAATACGGGTAAGAAAAGACTTAATCCAGTTAATTTCATGTTTTCGCGCGGTTAACGAGGAAAAGAATTATCTTGCGAGCTCTTAGTCGCGCAAAGGGAGTTCTTTTCATCATTACCTGCTAGAAAACATGAAATTAAAAGAAGCGTAATCCATGCCAATAGTTTTGAGAATTGGAACAAAGACGACATGATATATATAACTCTGAATGCATCTTATTACAAAGAAAAGGCTCTCTGAGAGCGTTCAAGCTAAACATGCAACCCTAATATGTCCTAATCTTGATGGAATTTCCTTTTATCCAAGTTTGGGACGCTTTGGAGCTAAAGCCTCTTCAACCTCCTCGGGAGTCGCCAGTCTGTCGCGCACAAAAATTTGGGCAAAATCACATTTTAAGGTAAATCTAGTGCTCATATATTGATCCTAAAATTTAATTGCAAAAACTCATGATTTTGAAGAGTCGATTTGGCGAACTAAGTCTAGTCGGGTCTGTCGGGTCGACCCGGATCCGACCCGCAGACCCGCACAGTGTCATCTTCTTCAACCGGCCCAGAAGCTGCGCAAGTTCAAGCCAAAGTTCATCGATCAAACCGAACCACCATTTGCCCACAATTGAAGAAATGACTCCCTGGGCCCTCGAGAGCTTTTGTTTCCGCATCAACCAAACCAGGTCCGACGAACTATCGCCGCCGGTGCCGCGTCGACGACGCCGGTCAAGCTGTCGGCCGTGCAAAAGTCAACATTCGCACAAAACCAAGTGCGAGCCGAGCTCGTTTGCGTCCAATTGACGTTCGACGACGAAGCTGAGGTATATCCGACCATCATTTTGTGCGTTTTTAGAGGTGTTTTTTATCCCTGAACTTCACTGAGCACGCTTCCGTTCCCTTTTTACTCCGATTTTGCATAAAACCGTCGAATCGAAACCCCCATAACCACGAGTTCGGTCGCGAGTTCATTGGCTCAAGCCAACAAAAACCAGGTCAATCGGGCTTGCAGGTAAGTATTCTGAACTTGTTGTGATGCTTCTCGTGCTAGGAATAGGAATATTATGCTCTGTATACTAAGATCTGTTTCGGTGCCCTACGTACTGTTCATGCTCGATTAGGTTAGATTCGCTTGATGAAAATGGCTAGATTGTCTATATGTGAATCTGCATGTTCGTGCGAGTTGTTTGAAGCTGGTTTCATGAATTTGACTGAGATTTGGTTGTCGATCGGCGCTGGAAGTGTCTCGGCCGTCCGTCCGTGAGTGTCGCGAGGTTGAAGACGATGCTGACATGTCAGGACACGTCAGCATGTTGACTGGTCAACGCTGATGTGGCACTGCCATGTCAGCTAGGTCGTCGGTCAAAATCCGACGTGGCGCCACGTGGCCGCCACGTCAGCGGGGCCGTTATAACAGAAGAATATAGTAACAAACTCTAATCCAACGGGTAGAGGGGTGCCACGTGTCAGGATCCTAGAATTTTAGGATTAAACATTTTTAACCTGAATTCCTATAATCATTTTCGAAAATAAAAAACTGACGGCCGAGATTTAGTCGCAAGTTTGATCCGAGCCGTAGAATCAGTATGAGAGATGAGTGGCAGAGATAGAGACACGTGGCAGGCGTAGAGCTGTTAGATCAATGTAGGCGGGAAAATAACGGAAATAGAATAAAAAATAAAAAAATTCGAAAAAATTCAAAATACTATACCGAAACTACGTCGTTTTAGGGGATCTGGGCCTCCGGGCCGGGCCGGGTCTTGGGCTGGGTCCCTTGGCTCAGTCCGCATAACTAATAAAAAAAATAATAAATAATAAACAATAAAAAATAAATAAATAATAGAAAACTCAGAAAATTAATAAAAATTAAAAAAATATAGAAAATCAATAAGAATTGTGAAGTGACGTCGTTTTAGAGTCGGGTCTAGCCCGGGCGAGTTTAGGTTTGGACCTTCGGGTCATGGGCCGGGTTAACCCGACCCGGTCCGAAGAAAAAAGAGTAATAAAAATTAAAATACATTATAAAAAGTAATAAATAAATAAAAAAAATCCTTAAAATAATAAAAAAAATTCTAAAAAAATCTTATAAAAATTTAGAAAAATTAGGAAACTCCCGAAAAAAAATACATATTAAAAAATAAAAAAAATAATAACAAAAATATAATAAAAAATCATAAAAACTTTAGAAAAATTTGGAAAATTTGTTAGAAAATATAGAAAATATTTGAAAAAATAGAAAAAATCTAGAAAATCAAAATTAAAAATCCCAGAAAATACAGAAAATATTCCAAAAAATAGGAAAAGTCTAAAAAATTCCAGAAAATTCTAAAAAAATTAAGAAAAGTCCAGAAAAATCCTCAAAAATTGTGGAAATTAGGGAAAAGCCACATTCAACTGGTTTGACCTATTTCCACATCCTTGAATTCCCGAGCCTCCCAAAAGGACTATTTTGCCCCTCTAGTCAATCTGACCCAAATCATTCCAAATCACCTCTAAACCTAATTGACATGTTTTCTAGGCCTTCCTAAGACTCCCCTAAGCCTACGTTGGCTATTTTTGATGTGTTTTCTCTATGAATTGATTCCTTGATTGCGCTTTTATTTTGATGATTGTGATTGATAGGGTAGATATTCCATTTAAATGAACTCATTGGACCTTCAGAGCCTACCTTACCCAATCTCGCCTGCATGAACTCCTTAGATAGGAAAATCACTCAACATAGGTACCGAAAGGGCGTCGATAGTATATTGGCGTAACTAAGTCCCCGACCCCGAATCTCTAGTTTTCGCCAGAATCGAGCGATCCCTCCCAATCGCTCGATAGGGTTTCCAGTCATACCCTCCAATAAATGATTGGTGGCGACTCCGATGGCATGCACACAAAGCACATGTCACCCGACCACATCAAGGTCGACTTCGATTTAAAAACTTCTTGACGCGATTTGGTATGGGCCTGGGAGGGCCTGAGCTAAGCCCATCAGATATCTTCTAAAAATGGGCCTAGCAATCCATTAGCTCCCTCGAGAACCCCGTACCGCCAAAATCTCGGGAGGGTCGCGACAGACTGGCGACTCCACTGGGGACCGCCAACTTACTACCAGACCAAGTCACCCTAATCCAGGCTTTGGCCCATTTTTGGATCCCAGCACTGTCACCTTTAACGTGGATGGACTAGAGTTTGCACCGACAGTGGAGGAGTATAGCGCCGTCATCGGGGTTAGTTTTACAATCCTCGTCTCGTACAGCCACCCATAGGAGTTGAACCCAAGAGTGCGTTAGCTGAGTTTTTAGATACAGCCTTTCTGAGCTTTTACCTGTCCTTAAGAGCAATTCAGACAGATTTCCTCTATCATTCCTCATAGACAATTCTCTCACCTTTCTGTGGACAAAGGACCAAGTCTGGTAGGGTATTCATTCTAGCATTCCCTTAGTTTCATCTTATTCCCTATTTCTCCCGTCACTTTCGACCCGACGATGTCTGTAATCGCCAGACAGGTTTGCTGTGGGTGGGACTATTCTAACCTTATTTTAGCCGAGACTGTCATCTCTCTTAACCGTTATAGAGGCCCGAGGTAAGGGTACCTTCCGAGCCTCGTCGAACTCCTTTACATGTGGTTTACCTCTCACGTCAAGAAATACCACCTTCGCATGAATTTCAGAGAAATCAACCAATACACCCATCCAATTAAATCTTTCGTCCAATATCAAGCCAAAGTCACTAAGCATACCTTCGTCAAATGGAAAGAATTCCTAGAAACCCTAGAGCCAAAACAGCTCCGATGGCGGCTTAGGTGGCCAAAGCTCTCAAAAGCGTGCCTCACCTGCAACAATGGAGATCCTATTCCTCTGCTAGGCATTACTGGCAGAACAGCATACTACCCACTCCGTATCGTCAGGCAATTTGGAGTACTACAAGAGATTCTCCCACCTCAGAGGCCAGGCGTCTTTTCATTCGACATACCATCAGGCGTCCTCTCAGAGGAAGTCAAGGAGCAGCTCATAACCAAGTGAAGCATATTCAGGACAGCCTGAAGGACTCTCGCTGCAGGATATTGAGTGGCCTGATACTTTGGAAGGGGAGATGGACATTCACCGAGCTTCAGAAAGCTATATCCAGCACTACAAGGCAATTAGACGCAGTTTCGTGAAACCATATGTACCAGAGTACATAGTACCTAGTGTACCCGGAGTCGAACCCTATGTGCCAGAATATATGGGACCGCCAACTTACTACGAGAATGAGGAAAGCAGTGACTGGGAATCCGTCCTCTCCCGAGGAGGTTGAAGAGGCTTTAGCTCCAAAGCGTCCCAAACTTGGATAAAAGGAAATTCCCATCAAGATTAGGACATATTAGGGTTGCATGTTTAGG
>JAGVVM010013302.1:0-12390 GCA_019149425.1 Psidium friedrichsthalianum
GGGTAACTAATAATTCTGCACAAACCGGTGAGTTCAAGACTTTCAAACATCAAAGGCTCCATCGCAAAACAATGGGAAAAGGTTAGTAACCCTAGAAGCTGCTCTCCTCTCAATTCTAACTTAAAATCAACAACAAAATGAAAAGTCATCCTAAACCACCTTAATTGTTCTTTTCCCCAACCTCCCAGATTCTTGTCAACCTTAGCATTCCAACAAAGATCGAGAAATAACTAGGTTCTCATTTTGTTCCGCTAAATGGATGTTGATCCACGCATCTGCTAGGAGCACACCTTGGTCGCCAAGAACCCAACCGATAGACGTTCCCCCATAATGCAATATCCTACTCATAATTGTCCACCGTTATTGGGGGCGTCCACCGAACCGCAAGCTGGATGAAATGCCGGGGTTCCGAGCTAGGATCTCAAAGCCTGGCCGTCTTGATGTGTTATAGTGTCTGTTGTCCCTGGATGATGTGCCACAAAAGGTCAGTGAGAGAAACATGTGGAAGGTATTCAGACAATTAATGGATGGCCTAAACCTCCCTTGAGGCAAAGAAAATGCTTCATCCCATGAAAGAATTAATAAAACAAAATTAACGCCCCAATGCTACTTTTAGTTCCCTCGACATCCTTCGCTTCCCATTGTTCGTTGCGCCCCCCTGGGCTGTGGCAGGGGGTATGTACAATCCAACATCCTCTTCCCCACGGCAAAAAATCATGGAAACGTTGTGTGGTCATCTCCCTGGCAAGGCACCTTAGCATGCTGTGGCATGCCATATTTTTATTTTTTTTGTTTTTTTTTTTTTTTTTTTTTTTTTTTGGTTTTTCCATTTGTTTAGAGACAGAATACGACGAGGACCTCGAGGTTTTCATCATGAGGATCATATAGGATGCCAACAATATAATGAGACAATCCACAATCACATCCGGGTAAAACATGCAATATCAGATAACATTTGCTTTTGCTTTTGTGATCTAATGCCTTGATGAAAATTTATGTTCAGGACACTTCCGGTAACATCTGAATTGGTCGTATGAGACCTGTTGAATTAATCCTGTCTGCTATCCTTTCATTGCAAAAAAAGAAACCAAAAACTTTGAGCAGTTGGAAGGCCCTTCGCAGCCTTCACTATTTCGATTGCAATTTCAAACAATATAAGAACGTAGCTCGTTACTACTCTTATTACCGGTATTGCAGCATACTCTGCCGAAAAGTTTGGTTGGTCGAAAGGCTGATTATCAGCCCTCGGACTAACATCGTAGTAACGAACCGACACCCTAGATGAAGAAAGCCTTGAAGAACTGTACTTAATCCTCTTTTGAGGTAGGAACAATTTTTCCTACTTCCAGAACGCAGACCATCCAGCTTAGCGCAAAACCAAAACTTCTTTAGAGAGAGGGGGGAAAGTCCGCCCTTTTCAACATCATCAAGAACGCATGAGAACTTGTGTCATATTCCTAAATATTTCTTTAAAAATTCGTACTCCTTTTGAAGCAGAAGCAACCGTCATTACTCTCTTTTGAAAATGTCAAAGATCAACTTGGTTTTTTAAAGATGCTGAACACACCAGGTTGCTGGCATTGTTTCTTCAAAAAATCTCCGAAAGAAAACTATTACCAGCGTCAAAGTGACGGGATTATTTGGTCATATACTATCTTGGCAAGCAAAGCAGTCTTTCCAATTGCCATCTCTTTTCCTACTTCTCTCCCATGGATGTCCACAATTTCGTAATGTCCCTTTACCTTACCAGTCTCCAATAATTCCATTATTTAATTCTTTGACTGGTCTCGAGCTCCTATAAAGTACTTAAGTTTAGGAGAATGTTATCTAGAAGAAACTAGAAGCAAGGAAATATCAGAGTGTAAACCGTAAGTTCAGATGATAACGCCATCCTCTGAAAACATGTGCTTTAAAATGTGCCTGCGATCAATCTATATGTCTTGCTAATTGAGATGTTTGTAAATAATGGTTGCTGCAGGTGTAGATTAGACGTGACAGGTGAATAACCTCGCAGTGAAAGGTTTCCTCCAACACATCAATTCACCGTCCATGCCTCTCATTTAAAGCTAAAGATAATTTATATAGTAAACCGTGCTGTCCCGTAAATTATGGGAAATCCTAGTAATAATTTTTTTTTTTTGATAATCGAGGTGTCCACGCGGCCATTGATCTTGTGACATCAAAATCAGAGAGCGGTGAAGCTACGACTAGTGCTTCGGGAGGGTACCTGCAGACCCCACCATCCAACCGCTCCCAGTTAAGTCACCTAGTGCTGAGAAGTCTAGTAAGTAATTGTGGCTTACTAAGCATCAAAAAGCCTAATTTGACTAACATACCCTGTCTCTTGACGTTTGTAGTCTGAAAAGGACGTACAGAAAAGTGACCAGACTAAAATTAATGCCACGGAAAGAGGAAGAAAGCACAAATTGAACAATTCCATGTGACAATGCTTCTTCTGTTAAAATGCTGATCCAATTTGTAGTCTTCTAGGACAGACGTGCTAGAGAAGTCCAGAAAATCTTACCAAAAGTCTGGAGTGAAAGTGTCTGGAGTCCACTAAAGTTTGTGTAGAAGAATGCACAAAGAATAAATAAATTATATTATTTTAAAATTTATGTTAATAATTAATTATTTTTTGAAAAATTTATCTTAACAAATTAATATTTTTATTAATTATTTAAACACTAAATAAACTTATCTAAACAAATTAATTATTTTTTATTAATTATGTAAACACTAAATAAACTAATGACATACTTATTATTAAAATTTCGTATTTTAATTTTTTTAATTTCGTATTTTCTTATTTATTTTTATAATTTTATATTTACATAAATTTCTAAAATATAATTTTTTTTCCACTTGAAACTTATTTTTATAACATAATTATCAATAATTAATTGAAAATTTTATTAATATGTATGTAATTAATTTATTTAGTGTGTAAATAATTAATAAAAATTTAAATAAAAAATTTATCTTAATAAATTAATTAATTATTCACTTACTAAATAAATTATATTATTTGAAAATTTTATGTTAAAAAAATAATTTTAATAATAAATATGTAATTACTTTATTTAATGTTTAAATAATTAATAAAAAATAGCTAATTTGTTAGGATAAGTTTATTTAGTGTTTAAATAATTAATAAAAATAATTAATTTGTTAAGATAAAATTTTCAATTAATTATTGATAATTATGTTATAAAACTAAGTTTCAAAAAAGAAAAAAAATTATATTTTAGAAAGTTAGATAAATATAAAATTATAAAAATAAGTAAGATAATACGAAATTAAAAAATAAATAATATACTAAATTTTAATAATAAGCATGTAATTACTTTATTTAGTGCTTTAATAATTAATAAAAATAATTAATTTGTTAAGAAAAAAATGTAAAAATAATTAATTTATTAAGATGAAATTTTCAAATAATATAATTTATTTAGTAAGTAAGTAAATAATTTATTTATTTATTTGGATAATTTTTTAATTTAAATGTTTATTAATTATTTACATACTAAATAAATTAAATACATACATATTAATAAAATTTTCAATTAATTATTGATAATTATGTTATAAAATAATCTTCAAAAGGAAAATAATTGTTTTTTAGAAAGTTAGATAAATATATAATTATAAAAATAAGTACGAAAATACGAAATTAAAAAAATATTAATTAAAACACAAAATTTTAATAATAAGCGCGTAATTATTTTATTTAGTATTTAAATAAATTATTAAAAAAATTAAAATACTAAATTTTAATAATAAGTGATGTAATTAGTTTATTTAGTGCTTAAATAATTAATTTGTTAAGATAAAAAATTTAAAAATAATTAATTTATTAAGATTAAAATTTCAAATAATATAATTTATTTAGTAAGCAAGTAAGTAATTAATTTATTTGTTTATATAAAGTTTTAATTTAAATTATTATTAATTATTTACGTACTAAATAAATTAATTACATATATATTAATAAAATTTTGAATTAATTATTGATAATTATGTTATAAAAATAAGCTTCAAAAGGAAAAAGAAATTTTATTTTAGAAAGTTAGATAAATATAAAATTATAAAAATAAGTAAGGAAATATGAAATTAAAAAATATTAATTAAAACACAAAATTTTAATAATAAGCACGTAATTATTTTATTCAGTATTTAAATAAATTATTAATTAATTTATAATTACCTTTACCAAAAATACAATTATTAATTTATTAATATAAATGCTTTATTTTAAATTTTTATTAATTATTTACATGCTAAATAAATTAATTACGTACATATTAATACAATTTTTAATTATTTATTTATAATAATGTTATAAACTTAATCTTAAAAATTAGAAATTATATTTAAAATGTTATATAAATATAAATATTATAAATATAATTAAAACCATATAAAACAGACAAAAAAACAGATTTTTGGGCTTCTGGGCCTTGGGCCCGCGCGGCACTCACTATGCCGAGCTGGGGCTTGGGCGGCATTTGAATTCCGCCCGGGCCCACAAGGCATTTAGACTGCCGCGCGGGGCCCGAGCGGCATTCTTAATGCCGCCCGGGACCCAAATTGGTAAAAAAAAAAAATTTGTTAACCTATTTTTATAAATATTTTTTTTAAGACCCTAAATTGGGAAAAAAAAAACCCCATATTTTGTATGGTGGTATCAAACGACAATTACTACACATCCAGCTATTCTACCCAAATCGACCATTAAACCCCCAAGGTACGATCTTTGGCGAAATTAACAAATGATAATTACGAAGTGTAGAATTGTCCCACAGTTCTTTGTGGATTCTATCCTTGCAAGGTAATTAGCAACTAAAATATTAAAATATATGAAAGCTACTTCAGAGCTTGGACTATAACTTGCATTCTCTTGTAGTTTCAGTTCATATGTTTGCCTTCTCTTTTCTGTAACATTAAAACACCTGTATAATCATGCAAAAATATTTCGCGGTAATTAGAATTTTAGATGTATTTGATGTAGAACGCACTTAAGCTGAAACTAGCTTCATCGACGTTTACAATCTTTAGGAGAGAGTACTCAAAGAAGAGAGGAAGTACCGAGGTCCTGTAAGATAGCATGGGCTTATCACTGGTGGATAGATCTTCAGTCAAATAGTTGTGCCCTATCATCAGCTTAAACAAAATTTCTGCAACGATGGATGTGACAAGTGCCTCTTCCCTGCCAAGGCAGAAAATCTCAATTCCAGACCATTGGCGGATGCAATCTAAGAACCTACCACTCAACACACTCCGTAATGAAACGCCCATCTGGATGTACTAAAAGATCACTGATGATTAGTGATTGTATGAATGTGCGATAATGCGGCTGCCGCAAGTATCTAGTCAGGCCAATGGATCATATTGTCACAGTTCGCCATTGGGGTAAAAAAAAAAAAAAATCACTCAACCACGGGTTGAACTACGGGATGACGCAATCATGTGGCTCAACTAGAATGACCTTTTAAGGAGAGTTCGTTGAGCCAAACTGAAATATGTTGTGTAAACGGGGTCAATTAAGAGTCAGCAGAGTTAACCAATATTCGCATTTTCTGCTGGAAAAGACAATACCATGGTCGCTTGAGTCAACGATTTAGTAAGAAACCTACGACAGAGGAAGAAGAAGACAGATGTAATGTACCTTTCATGCGAGCTTAATTTCCATCTCTTGACTTTACCAGCCTCCACGACAGCCTTCTTCCACCGCTCCACTTTCTGAACGCCCCAATTCCGCTTCTGGGTGCCCAGGGCGTCTTCGTAGGGTGACGTCGTTTCCAGCTTGTCGTCCGACGGTTCTACATAGTAGAAAACAGGCAGGATCTCTTTCTTCCAACCTGGTCCAGACGTGTGATCTACCATGAGTGCGAGCGCTTCAAGGCACCGAGGGCTACGAGCATAGTTTACGGAAAAGATGGGTATGTAGAATTTGGATCTGTGGACCGACAGCGGAAGCTCTTCGGAAGCACCTAGGGTTACATCATCTCTGAAAACGCGAATTCCCTCGGCTTTCAAGCGGGTATAGAGGATATCGGTGAATCCAGAACTATCGGATCCATTGAAACTCAGGAGCACACCGTACGTCGATTTAGCGTCTGATATCGTCTTATCTTCATTCCGCCCCGCTTGTTCAACCTTGGCTCTTCTCCGTTTCTCGCCAGCGTATTTAGCCTTACTTGATCCATCATCTAACTGTATTATATCTTTATACGGCACGTGTGAAGAGACTGGTTCATCTTCGCCGTCGCTCCAGCTAAAGACGAGGGATCCAGCCATACTTGATTCAACCTCTGGAGCTTCAACCGTATCTTGATTCAGCCTTCCTGGTTCATCCTCTTCGCCCTCTCTTCCGCTTTCTGGTTGCGGATTCAGCCGCACGCCATTCCGCCCTTCGGCCTCTCAATCTCTCGTCGTCCAGTTTCCACTCTTACGGTCTTTCCCGCGTTTGGAAGGAACAGTCGAGTCGAGTCGACCGGTTCGCCTTGCCAGTCGTTCAGTCTGAACCGTCGATTTAAGAGAAAGCAAAACGGGCGGCCCTTTTTCCCACGCCTTCTTTAGGTGATCCGACCGGTGGTCAAAATTATCCGTTGTGGGTCCCATCATTTTAACGTCACTTTGTCGGTCAAATGTGATGCATGACCCTTTGGTTACTTTTTTTTTGCCTTTTTCTTTTTTTTGGGTCCCCCTTACTTGCCTAAAGAGAACAGAAGAGATGATGAAGAATGGTAGTGGGACCCGCAAAAAATAACAAAAAGAAGAATCAAAGGCGGGATCTCTTTTTCTTTTTCCTAAAAAAGAGTGATGGTAGTCGCAAGAGGGAAAATCATATAAATAATTTCTAAAATTTGATTCAATATATAATGTGGTCCTTAAAATTTTAACTTGACTAATATAATTTTTGAAATTTTAATTTGTTTAATATGATCTTCGAACTTTTACAGTATGTTCCACTTAGTCTCTAAACTATAAGAAAATATATAATGTCGTCAATGAACTTGAATTAATAAAAGGACTATATTTAACATCTTTTTATATTCAAGGACTAAGTTGAATATATTTGAAATGTTCAGAGTCCAAATTGATCAAATTAAAAATTCAGGGATCGTATTGCACATTAAGTTAAAGTTCAAGAATTATATTGGTCAAGTTAAAAGTTCATGGACCACATTACACATTGGATTAAAGTTTCAGAACCATTTATGTGGTGAAACCTAAAATGTTTTAACACAACATGGACTAGCCTAAAAAGGGCATGGAAAAGCTTCAAAATCTAATTATCTATTGTAAATGAGATATCACTTGATTTATTATATCTTTTATTAAATATAAGTAGTTTTTGGGAAAAATAACACAAATAGTCCTTGAATTTGTAATTTATTTAATGTGTTCCCTAAACTTTAGTCTAATATGTAATACGATCTTTGTACTTTTAATTTATTCAATGTTCATTTTCATCTTTGATTTTAAATTAATGGAAGGACTATAATGAATATGTTAAAAAAAAGTCAGAGATAATTAATACTTTATTAAAGTTCAGAGATTATATTGAAATTAATTTAAATGTTATATTGTATATTTGATTAAAATTCACTTGCCATTTACGTCACCGCCCCCACGTTTTTACAAAGAATCGAGAACAACCTGATTAACAGAATAAGAAAGAAATGAACGGTCAAAAGTGCGGCAAGACCTTGGGGTGCTCCAAGTCCAAGATTCTATAGCTTTGTCTCGGAAGCTTCATAGATAGGAGCGGATATGTAACTTGTTCTCTTCATCGAGAGATCTCCCAGTTGTCCCTGTCGAAAGGAAGAACTAGTCTTCGGCTTTTTCTTGAGCTTCTCGTCATGGACGTTCTGTGATAATCTCTCGTGCTTCCACTGACTAGATGGCCAATGTTACCCGCTACGAAGTCTTTCTCAGTTTCAGAGGAGAAGATGTTCGGAGGAACTTCATTCAATGTCTCTACGGAGCCCTCGCTGATTCAGGGATCCATGCTTTATCGATCAGGAAGGGATTGAGATCGGAGAAAGCGATCATGGAAAAGATCTTACAAGTCATCAGGCACTCGGAGATATGCATTCCCATCTTCTCCAAAGATTTCGCTTCCCAGTAAGAGTTGTCTGAAGGAAGTGGAGAAGATGGTGGAATGTGAAAGGACAATTATGCCCATTTTCTACGACGCCAGCCCTTCGGTTCGTCGGGCGAACAACAGGAGGAGTTACCAGCAGTCCTTCTGCAACCATGCGGCGAAGGGGTGGAGTCAGCAACTATAACAAGTGGAAGGAGGCTCTGCGGAATGTTTCAAGGAAAACGAGGATGGGAATTGGAGAAATTCCAACACGGGTAAATTCAAATCAAAGATTTCGATGCTTTCCACATCTTCAACGTTAGTGATCTAGTGTGAAATCAAATGAGTGGATTATCTGACATTTGTTCTTTTCACGTCTTACTCTTTTTTTCCCGTTGGCAGGGATCATGAACTTATAAAGGAGGTCGTTTCGACGGTCCGGCGGCTGTTGAGGAAGGATGAGTTAGATGTGACAGAGCATTTAGTGGGAATGGACCACCATGTGCAAGAAATGATGAGAAAACTTCTTGTTCACTATGAAAATGGGCAAGTGATTGAAGGGCAAGTGCTGATGGGAAAACGTGTGGTTGAGATATCGGGCCTTCCTGGAAGTGGTAAGTCGACTCTTGCCAAGATTGTCTACAACAAAATCCATCATCTGTTTGAAGGTTGCAGCTTCCTTAATGACATCGATGGAAAGGTTGAGGAAAAGAGCTTCCATCTCTCCAAGAAGATTTAGTTGATGACCTCCAAAAGAAAAGATGTGCACTCAGATCTTCTGCTGAGGGTACCGCATTTATCAAGTACAAATTTAGAAATCTGAGGGTTTCTCATTGTTCTCGACGATGTTAGTGATTTTGAACAAATCGATTCGTTAGCTAGAGATCCAAGTTGGTTCGGCCCAGGAAGTAGGATCATCATTGTCTCCATGAGAAGCAATCTTGTTGACAAGTATAGTCTGGTGCCGGTTGAAAAACTCCGTTTCAAGAAAGTGCTCTTTCTAAGTGTGCTTGGACCTGGAAGCCAGATGATTGACAGAAGAAGCAGTGTTGTTGACATTTGTAATGGCATCCTCATTGAAAAGTATGAGCTAAAGCCAATGAATGATGGACAGCTTTTCAATTATTCTGCAAATATGCTCTTAGAGGAAAACCTCTTCAAGATGAATTCTCCTCTTTGGCACGGGACATTAGTTTGGCTGCTGGAGGGCTTCCTTCTGTTATTCAGGTTGTTGTTCATCTTTATATGAAAGCCCCAGAAGTTTTGGGAGGAGGCACTGGATAGATTGAAGCGAGAGCCTTTCAATAAGGAAGTCAAACGAATTCTAATGAGGAGATATGAAGTTTTAGAGGACATGCCAAACAGATATTTCTCGACACAGCATGTTTTTTGTGGAAAGGATAAGACAATACCGTGTTACATGTGGGAAGCTTGTAAATATGATCCTTGTAGAGGTGTTGACGAGCTTCATGACATGTCTTTGGTAAAAACCAGAGAAAATAATGAGTTGAGGATGAATAATCAACTAAAAGTCCTTGGGAGGGAGATTGTTAAGGAGGAAAATCCAAGGCAACCTTTCAAGCGTAGCAGGCTTGGAATCAGGAAGATATTGAACTAGTATTGAATCAAAGGAAGGTATGGTTTGAAGACAAGAAATTCTCTTTTCTAGTTTGAATTAGAGGACTTCTTTTGATTATGTAATTCTTTTTTCAGAGATGATTGTGAATGCACTTCTAATTCGGTTTCTCCTTTTACTAATTTTTCACGATTGGCAGGTCGATGCAGTTGAAGCCCTTAGCTCCACATTCGACAACTCCCGTTCATTTCCTGAACGTGGATTTTTTCGCAATTTCTCGAATCTTAGGTATCTTAGAATGAACCATGCTATTATTAAGGAAATAAGCGGAGTGCAAAGAACTCCAAGGAGGATCTCTTCCTTCCACGATTAAAGTGGCTTGAATGGCAATGGTGCCAAACATCTCCAGCTACTTGCTTTAGATCTGTCAGACTTGGTTGTTCTGATCTATATAGGAGTACCTCCAGAACTTGGCGGTGCTGGAGAGAAAATTTTGAAGTATGGATCGATACATGTGCATTTTTCCTTCATGTTTGACGATAGCCTTGTAGTAAGGAAAGGCTTGATATTCCTTGTTTTGCAGAAGGCCAAAAACTTGAAAGTTCTGATCATAAAAGATGTGCTTGGCTAGTTGAATCTCCAGTTGCTCATGCAACCACGAAACTTAGAGAGACTAAACCTGGAACATTGTTCTGCATTGCCGGGTATTGGCAGATCCATTGGCAAGCTAACGAACTTAGTTTCTTTGAATATCAAGTTCTGCAGCTTCGTGCAAGAGCTGCCAAAAGATATAGCTTGCTTGTAAGCTTTGAAAGAGCTTTACATCGATGGAACTTCCGTTTAAAGCCATCGATTTCCCGGAGGAATTCTTATGTGAAGCTTGACATTCTGAGTGCTTGCAACTGTAAATCCTTGTCTTATCCAATCCAATTGGTAAACTTGAAATCTCTCTCGTATCTGGCATTGGATGACACAGAGCTGAAGTGAGCTCCCTTATGCTATACTAGCCCCCCCTATTGTGGACCGATATACCAGACCCTCTATCTCTAAGAAAACGCAGGGCTGTGTGGAAACTACCAGAGTCCATCGGAACGCCTCGAGGAGCTTGACGGAGTCATAGGATCTTCGGATGTGGATAGTCAATGAACACCTTTTCACTCCTGTCAAGGATTTGAGACAAATTGAGAGTAACCTAAAGATGCCCTAGCACTTTTATAAGAGAACTTTCCTAGACGGCATTCATGAATTCCGAGGAGTTTAGAACAGAGATAGATTTCTAGGGACCTGCACAGATGTTTGACAGGGCCGAATGACGCATTAACGAGGATTATCCTCATCTTTGAAGCGCGTCTTATCTATAGTTATCTAACTGATATTTCTCTGCTGATTGTCGACTCTGATCGGCAATATGTAATCACCAGAACCTCAAACTCAGACGGGTTCATAGTGTTCGAATGTCGATACACTGGTCACTACTAAACTTGACCCACTACAAGCATCAGCTCAACGGATTTGAGAATCCAAGTCAACAGCTTTCTGGCTAACCGACCTCACGTCAGCATGCGATGCCCTCATGAGTCAGAGACTGTAGCAAGGCGGCAGACAGAAGCTAAGAAAGCTACCATCTGATGAAGTTTGGCTCAAGGTGGAAGTTAGCGCTCTACATCTCTTTGATCAAAAGTTGCACGATCAAGCGTCTTTCCGGTTCTCCTCCCGCTTCGTCCATACCTGTATTCTGCCTTTGCTTCCATAAGGCCTATGAGGGCCTTCTTCATTCTGACATTTTCCAATTTTCTTCTACATCTCCTTCTCTCCTCTTTTTTCCGGCCAATCACCACAGCTCTCTCTTTTCCCTCCCTCTCTCCCCCGTCTTCCCTTGCTGGTCGTCCGACGAGAGCTTTGTGATGGCCGAAGAAAACATTTTCCCCCCCTTTCCCCTCCCGACTCCCCCCCCGCGGAGACAAGAATGTGGATTGGAAAAAAAATTCAGAATTTTTCTCTTTCCCCAGAATTGCCTCTTTCCCCTTCTCACTTGCACTTGTCCATAGCGCCTGTATTGCAGCAGATCAGTTGACAAGCTGATAAGTTGGCAACTCTTGAATAAAAGAGCAGTTCCTCGAGCGCTCTAAACTTCCCCTTGAGCACAGAACTTATCCAATGGTAGATTTCTTGCTTCTGTCTGCCGCCTTGCTACAGTATCTGACTCATAGATAATCGCATGCTGACGTGTGTCTTGTTAGCCAGAAACTGTGTCTGAGTCTAAAATCCGTTGAGCGGATGCTGCCCTCCTATTCTTTTAGAGTTTTCCCAGTTTATCGCACCATACCCCCCCCCCCCCCCCCCCCCCCCCGCGAACATCTGCCATCTAGCTTGAGTTCTGGGGATTACTTTTTTTTTTTCAAGTATTGACGATCAGTCACAATCAGCAGAGAAATAATCAGTCTCCCATACTAGAGATAAGACCCTCAAAGATGGAAATAATCCGTAATGTAGCACATTCCCCTGTCAAACATCTGCCAGCACCTCATACACCGGAGAAATCTATCTCTTCTAAAACTCTCTTGGGATTCATAATTTCGCCTCTAGGAAAGCTCTCTTAATAAAAGTGCGAGGATCGTTAGTACTCTCAAGTGGCGCAAATCCTTGACAGATGAAGGTAGTTCCATTGACTATCCCCATCCGAAAGATCCATGACTCGCAGCTCCGCGGGCTTCGATGGAATCTG
>JAGVVM010013305.1:0-10201 GCA_019149425.1 Psidium friedrichsthalianum
AAGGTCTTGTTGCTACCCAGCCCAAAAGAGAACAACATGATGCTAAGCCCGCCCAATTTGTTTGCCTAAGTTTTCATTTTTATCGAATTTCACTCCACTTAGAATGGCTCTTCATTTTCAAGTTATGTATATAGGCACAAAAAGAGTCAAAAGGAGTTAGGATTTTAATCGATAAAAAGTTTCAAGGATAAAGATATTGATGTCAAAAGATCAGGCGATCGGATTATCTTGATTAAGCTAGTAGTGGGAGAGTTGATTTTAAACATCCTTAGTGCATATGCCCCCCAAGTTTGGATAGCCAATAGCTGATAAGAACAAATTTTGGGAAGACTTGGAGGAGATTTTAAGGGGGATATCACGTAAGGAGAAAGTATTATAGGAGGAGATATTAATGGACATGTTGGCTAAAATAGTGGATGTTTTGACAGAGTCATGGAGGTTTTGGCTATGAGACTAGAAATGAGAGTGGCGAAGACATCTTAAAGTTGTACTAGCGTATGATTTGATGTTAGCAAATACCTTCTTTAGGAAAAGAGAGTTACATCTAATCCACTTTCGTAGGGATCAAAATTGTAGTTAGATCGATTTCTTTCTTGCTAAAAGAGAGGATAGAACCTCATATATAGATTACAAAGTCTACGCTGGAGAATGTGTAGCTACGCAACATAAGTTGGTGGTCTTGAGGTTTGGTATAAGGCACAGAATATGCTGCGAAAGGCTCAAAAATCCCAGAATAAAATGGTGAAAGTTAAAGGAGAAAAAACATACCGATTCAAGGAAAGGATATTTCAAGAAGGACCGTGAAAACTAAAGGGAAAAGTAATAAAAATATGAAGTGAGATATCTAAATGCATACAGAGAGTGGCGAGAGGGGTGTTAGGTGAAAGTAAATGACACGGACATCAAACAAAGGAAACTTGGTAGTGGAATGAAGAGGTGCAGGAGGCAATTAAGCAGAAGAAGGAATGTTTTTAGATGTCTGCATAAATGTCCTACTGAAGAGAATTTGCAAACTTTAGATTGACACGAAAAATGCCAAGAAAGCTGTAAGAAAGGCTAGAGGCAAGGCTTCTCTGATATATATAAAAAAAACTTGGGAGCAAAGAGGGAGAAAAAGATATATAGCTTGCAAAGATAAAGGACAAGAAAAGTAAAGACTTAACACAGATTAGATATATCAAGGATGAAAAAAAAATTGCTAGTAAGAGATGAGAAGTGAAGGAAAGATGGGTGAGCTATTTTAACAAGCTTTATAATGGGGAGGGCGATAGAAGTAAGGTGGATTTGGTGGGCGCTTCTGATGAGTTAAACAGAAAGTTTGCGCGTAAGATTAGAGCACAAAAAGTTAAGGATGCTTTAAAGAAGATAAAGACTAATAAAACTTTAGGATCAGATGGTGTCCCTATTGAAGTATGGCGATACTTAGGGAATGTGGCAATAAGTTAGTTGACTAAACTGTTTAATAAGATTCTCCAAGCTAATAAGATGCCCGATGAATAGAGGAAGAGTATGATTGTGCCTATCTACAAGAACAAGGGGGATATTCAGAATTGTTGCAACTATAAAGGCATTAAGCTTATAACTTATACAATGAAATTGTGGGAAAGAGTTACTGAGCATCGTTTGAGAGTAGAGACTAAGGTCTCTGTAAATCAATTTGGATTTATGCCAGAAGATCTACCATGGAGGCTATCTTCTTAATACGATAGTTGATGGAGAGATATCGAGAAAGAAGAAGGATCTACATATGATGTTTATTGACCTCAAGAAGGCATATGATAGGGTTCCAAGAAAAGTTTTGTGGTGGATTCTTAGAAGAAAAAAGTACCCTTAAAGTATGTAGAGACATCAAGGATATGTATGATGATGTTGTTACTACATGTATGAAGGCTTGTAATGGCACATCAAGTTATTTTCCAATCACTGTGGGTTTCTATCAAGGTTCGGCTTTGAATCCTTATCTTTTTGCACTAATTATGGATGAGCTAACAAAAGATATCCAAAATGAGGTGCCGTGGTATATGCTGTTCGCAAATGATATTGTGCTCATTAATGAAACCAGGGCTGGGGTCAGTGCTAAATTAAATTATGGAGAAACACGTTAGAGTCTAAAAGGATTTACGTTAAGTCGGAGTAAGACAGAATACATGAAGTGTGAGTTCGCCACGACAAGAGGAAATGATCAATAATCCGTGGATATGCTTGGACAGGAGGTTCCTAAGAAAGATGCTTTTAGATATTTGGGATCAATTTTACAAAAGAGGGAGAGATTGATGAGGATGTTAGCATAGAATCAAAGCAGGTTGGATGAAATGGTACAATATATCAAGATTTTTGTGTGATCACAAAATCCCTCTTAGGTTAAAGGGAAAATTTTATAAAATAACAATAAGACCTACAATGCTATACGGAGCTTAATGTTGGCCAATACAGAAGCAACACGAGCATAAAATTGGGTAGCGGAAATGAGAATGTTAAGGTGGATGTGTGGTCATACAAGGATGGATAAAATAGGAAATGACCAATGAGATATCTAAATACTTTCATCGACAAAGAATTTTTTTTTCATTAGTTTTTGTAAGTCATACAGTGATCATTTTAGAAAAATTAATTAATTACTTGTGAAATTATTCATTTTTTCGTGAAATAAATGTATCGTTAGAGTCGCATAACGTGAGGACATGTGGATGATATGTCGATGCAAGGCATGTTATTTTGATCAATGGGTAAATGCAAGAACAACCTATCTTGATGCTTTCATGGTATCATAATACATGAATTCACGAATTGTGACCAAGGTGTACTTAAAGTTTAATTTGAAATGCCTACATTATTAGAGATATATTTAGGAGATTTTTCACTACAAAAAAAGGGCTTTTAGCCACAAAAATTAGCGATGAAATAAATTCATAATTTGTGATGAAAATAGCGATGAAAATAACTTTCATTTTGCACATTTGTCGAAAATTCGTGCAAATACAAACAAAGGCTTTTAGCATGAAAAAAATAGTGATAAAAAGGTAATTGTTGCTAATTTGTGACGAAAATAACTTTCACCGCATAATTTGTGGCCAAATTCATCGCAAAAAAATAAAGGGATTTTAGTGACCAAAAAATAGTGATGAAAAACATAATTCATCGCCGAAAAATAGCAATAAAAAACTCACATCCCACATTCGTCGCTAAATTCGTCGCTAACTAGTGACGACATAGTTTTTTGTCGCTAATTGGCGACGAAAAGAGTTCGTTGAAAACACTACAAAAAAACAAGGATTTGCCACAGAAAATAGCGATGAAAGCAAATTTGTCGATAATTTGTGACGGAAATAGCGATGAAAAAGAATTCATCGCTAATTTGCGATAAAAAACAACAATAAAATAACTTAGCAATGAAATAACTTTGTCACTAATATCGTCGCAAGATACATAGGGCACATTTGTGATGACACATTTGTCATAGAATTTGTTGCTAAATATTGGCGTGACATGGTGCCAATTTTGTGACAAAGTGCTCGTGGCAAACTTTGTTGCTAAAGTTTCGGCAAAGTGATCTGTCACTAAATTTCGTGACAAATCTTAGTGTGTAGTGGCACCACAAAAAATTCATTGCAAACAGTCATTGCTAACTTAGCAACAAAATGCATTAATGCAAAATTCGTTGCCAAAATTACACTTTACCGCTAATAACATTGCTAAGTGGCCACAAACCTTATTTGTCGCAAAATTAAAGATATTTACATTGTTGTCACTAATTTCATTGCTAATTGATGATAAATTATATTCGTCGCAAAATTAGCAACGACATTTGCTATATTTTTCAAGTCGATTGTCACTAATCAACGACAAAGTATTTGTCGCTAAAGCTTTTTCGCCGGTAAGTGTCGTGGCTAATTTCCTCGCTAATTAACAACGAAGATGGCTCGTCGCAAAAATATTCGTCGCTAAATTCGCTGCTGATTAGCGACAAAAACAATTCATCACAAAAATTAGCGACGACAACTTGCGTCATCGCTAATTGGCGACAAAATATTCGTTGCTAATTTGTGATGAAAACCTATTCATCACTAATTAGCGACCGATAAATTTTGTCGTAAGATTAGCCATGGAACCTTCGTTGTCACTAATTTGCAACAAAAATCTCTATCGTCACTAATTGGTGATGGATAAAGTTCATCGCAAAATATTCGTTGCTAAATAGCGACAAAAAGCGACTAGTTTATCGCTAATTAGCGACCAAAAAAATTTCTTGTTGCTAATTTTGCTACGGAAATATTCATCGCAAAATCATTCATCGCTAAATTTGTTGCTAATTAGCGACAAAAAGCCGTTCATCACAAAATTAATTATCATCCGTGGAAGGAAGAAGAGAAAGAGAGCTCAGTGAAGGAGAGAGTTCTAGAGGTCTCTAGTGAAAAGAAAAAAAAAGAGCTCAGTGAGCTCTCAGAATGAAAAAAAAGGAAGATAAAAAATGCAAAGATATTGAGAAAGCGAGGAGGTGAATGAAAAAAAAAATAGAAAAAGATTCACTCTCTCAAGCCCTCTCCCTTGGTAGCCTCTCGAAGGTCGAGACCTTCTCACCGTCGCCCTAGCACCGGCTCACGCCATCGGCCAACCACCACCACCATCATCTTACTCACACCTTCCTTGACTTCTCACACCACCTTGCCTTTAATGGAGCCCTCGTGAAGCCTGTGTGAGGCCAAGATCCCCTCGGTTCCATCATCAGTTTTCACATCGGTGGTGCATCCGAGCCGCACCAAACCCTCTTCCGACCCTCCAGCACCCTCTAACCATTGACCTCCTTTGACAGCAGTGTTCTAAGACGAGTTCTTGCTGTTAGATATATGCCCTAAAGCAACTATATATAGTTACATATTAGGAATTTCGGTTGTATTTCAATTCATTATTGAATTGATGGCAAAGACATGTTTATTCATTTGTCCAATTATTTATAAATATGAACAAATTCCATAATATCAGTTGTGACTAGACCTATTTTTGAGACGTCACGATATGTGTGGTGGGTTCACAATTAGACTGAATCTTTAAACTGTTCCTGGTTGATGGATTATTGAGTGAATATTAATGATCCTATTGAAACCGGTGTGTTCTTAACTTCGCTTTTAAGTATTGGATACTTAAAGAATGACGAGTCATGAGTCATTGGGTATTACAATACCCGAGTTGGAACACAGGTACTTGTAACAGACAAGTTCACTGAACGTGACACGCATTTAACAATTAGCGACATGGAAGCTTTTAGTGTGATTAATGTCTAATTGTTTATGCTTAGTCTTGTGTAAATAATCCTTATATCTAAGGCACAGTGTTAACTTGTACATTGGATGACTATAGTTCACAAATGCGCATATTGGCGGTTTGCTGGTCTGTCTCTGTACTTGATGGTTGTAGTTCGTGCACATACGAAGTCACACATGTGTGCAAAATGGAATCTGTCTCCTTGTTACATGCAAGGTATGATGTCTTATACGATCTAGTTGTGACAATGCATTGAAATCCTCAGCCGGGGTTGCAGTTGAAATAAAATGTTTATGTCTCGTACAAATGCATGTCAATTAGATTTGTGCATATGATCGAATTTGTGGCTCGACATATATTCCATGGCTTTTGTTTGATCAGACATAGTAAGACAGAGGGATTGAATTACACTGTAACTAGAGCTAACATGTTCATTATGTTCTTATAACATTCACATTGTCTGGGTAGCCATGACATATTGCTAGATGTCACTCATGGCTTGTAGGACCTAGTGGTTGATAGGACAATCAATCTCTTGGAAGTACTAATGTATTAGTCCTTGTTCTAGCTTAGTGATGAACCTAGGGATGTCACACACCTTAACCAATATATGACGAATTGAACGGAAAACATGATATTGCAAATATGTTGCAATCACGACTATCGAATTTGTCAGATTGAAATTAAATTAAATTGGATTTAATTTGATTCTTATTTTGGTCATCGACGTACGTGCATATGATGTGCACGCACTCTTAAAATGGGACACATATTGATGTATCCAAAAATATACGCATGTGGTCGCACTATCTTATTTTTATTAAATTATATGTAGATATAATTTATAAATATATATTTAAAGTTATGTTGCACGCACATATTGATGTGCGCGCAACAAACATGGCCAGCACAATTGTGCTGACCATGTGTTTTATTATAATAATTAAAAAAAAGAAAAAGTTCATTTAATCAATTATTGAATGCACGTGGTCAGCAACTTTTGTTGACTTGTACAATGCACGACCACGGTTGCTGATCGTGCATTTGTGCTAAAAATGCACAACGTGCACGATCAGTAACCGTTCCTGATTGTGCGCGTAGTGCTTTGCACCTCCAAAGTTATAATCTGCAAAATATGTTGCATGTGAAGTGGTGGAAAATTGTGTGCAATTTTTCAGGAGTGTGCGCAAGAAAGTTAGAGAAAAATCAGAAAATTCTCTCTATATTTTTTGTTCTTTCGGTGACCGAAAAATAAGAACATGGAGAGTTGTCACTACGAGATTGCTAGCACAATCAAGTGTGGAGTTTTTCGGCATTGTCTTTTTTCTGTTCGTCATAACGATTGGTGGTGTGTCTGAACTAGAGGTCTGACGCTTGTGGGACTCATACCGAAGAATATTTGGATCGACCCGTTTCAAGCATGCTACAAGAGGTAATCCATTTAACTCCCTTCGTTTAATTTGATTTTTGATTGAAATGCATGAACAACACCTCTGAAGATACATGTATGGGTTTTATTTCCGCTGTGTTTATTTGTTAATTTTGCCTATGCATGTTACGTGAATCCCAACACTTGCCATCGTGGTGTGTCCCATTTCATCCACAAAGGTTCGTTATGAAGGGTAAACCTATCGATTCTAATATCCTAGTTCATTAGCTAATGGATTGGATAATGGTTTTTAGTTGAAACATGAGGAGAATCGGAGTTGATTTGCTGATTACTTACTGGATATGTCATTACCATGTTGTCATTACCATGTTGATTTTGCATGCCTATGAGTGTTGGATGATGTTATGGTGCATTTGACATGTTTTCAATCTCGGGTGAGAATGCACGATCTTACTGTAGTACAGATTTGAGGGTCAAAACACTCTATTTCATGAATAATGTTCTAGAGAGTTGTCGAGCATGTTTCAAGCTTCAATTTGATATATTATTACATGAAAATGGATGTTTTTTACTATGTCAAATGGGTCCTGTAGTCTGGAGCTAGAATCTGTGAATCCGAGATGGAGTTTTCTGATCTGACCTTTGATGCTTTGTGATTTTACATGGGTTATTCTAGACTTCTTTTCATAAAAAAACTCTTCATGAAAGTCGTTCATAAGATCCTGATTCATAACATATAAAAAAATAAAAATATTCATGCATGTTTCGTATTTTTAATACATTTAATCATTCATGCAATTCTGTGACAATTCTGGAGTTTGTGTCTTCTTCAGCGCATGTCTGTCTTAAATTGCAATAATAACCTGTTTAGAGTGTTCATTTCCACAATCACAAAAAATGAAAGTTGTTCATTAGAGTCTTATTTAGTGGACTGGAAAGTTGGTGCATTGATTTGATGTTTAAGTGTGCATTTGTGCTTAATCTTGAAGTTTTCCGGTTCGGTGAAATATCATGGTTGCTGCTGAGTGCCTGTGAAAGATAATTTTCTGCATAAAATTGAGGGCTTTTTAGTAAGAGCACAAAACATGAAATTTTTTAATGACGCATTTCCCCATATGTTAAAAAAATCTCAGAATTTTGCATATATTTTACTATTTTTCCCGTATTTATGATTACTGGTTTTTCCTAGGCATGTTCTTGGATAATTAGGTGTAACTTGTATTTTTCAGCTTAATGTATTGAAAAATGTAAAAAATGTTCTTAATAAATTTGATTGGCATGTCCTAAGCTGTCTTTGAGTGCTTGAATTGGCTAATCGAACCTTGTCTTCATTGGTAATCATGCCTAAACACGATCATTCAATTCCACAGTAAGAAGCTGCTGCTTCAACCTAGTGTAAGAAGTTGCTGCTTCAACTTCTATTTGATTATACAGTAAACTAGTTATATGAACCTTTCTTTGGCATAAAATAGGGCATCTTTGTCTCAGCGTGTATTATGTACAAGCTTATCATCACTTTTATAGCAGTGAATTTCTAGCATGTGAATGATGAGAGTCCTCCTGAACTATCTATGAGGCGATTGTGTCAAGGTGGAAGATTTTAAGGATTTGAAAATTCCAGTTCTAGCATAATGGTTAGCATAATGACTTTTACATGATTGATATGGCCTTGTTTGGTTTAGTTATGCATATTCTAGTAATAGCGCCATCTTGACATCCAATCATGGACTTTCTATTATTGAGCGCAATCTTGGACATCCAATCATGGACTTTTCTATTATTGCTAAAAGTATGATTTGAAGAACTATAATGGTAGTTTAAGTTCTCTAAAATCTTTGTATTGATGGAAGATATCTGATCTTTGTTATTGTAATTGGTTTGATGAGCCCTCATATTGCTGGGAGGATGCTGACCCATTCTTCTTCAATTGATCAGTGTATTTCTATGCTGTCTGGCCCCTACGTCGTCCGATATGACCTATAGGTATACGCGCTAAGAGTCCAACATACACCCGTGCACGTCACGACTTCCAAATCATTGTACGCAACTTACAGATAATGCTACACAGGATGCTGCGAAACAAAATCCGGACTCCATAACTCCATAGGTACTTGACTATGGGCATTATTGCGTCGAATTTCCTGTTTAATTCGCATCACCCCTGACTTAGATATAGAGATGATTAGCGTCCCTTTTTTTGTACAAACCGGTTCTTGTAGAGATGGGTTTATACTAGATAATATATCCTTGAAATATCCTCCCCACTACCCCAAACTCTCAGTTACGGGCCCGATAACCTCTATCGCCAATCGACTACCACCAAGGTCTCAATTCTAATCTGGTCACTAGTGCTGCTTGAAGTTGGCTTTTATGAACACGGCTTGACTGACCATCTTGGCTTGGGATTGTTATCGTAAATTAACTTTAGTACCATCTCTGTGTATCTAATATTGTTATACAGTTAAAAGCTTCCTTTAGATCTCATGGAGATGCGAGTATGCATTGCTTTATACTCTTTCTAAAGGAACAATTTTGGTAATTGGTTTGTTCGAGAACCTCATCTTTTTATGTGATATTAGCCATATCTGAGACGCTTTGTTGTGATGTTTTATGCACTTACCTCTTAATGTGTCCCCCCAGAACATAGTATGGATGTCCGTGGATGGATAAATACCATTAAGCTTCCACAAAGTGCATTTTCCCTACGTACACATCAAGCTTTCTTCCAAAGTCCAATTGTCCTCCTTAATTTTCTTAGAGTAAGCTTGTGCCCCATTGATCGTTTGACTAGGGAGGTTTACAAATTGAATGTGTATCGATTGTGCTATTGAATGATCAGAGAGAGTGGCACAGAAAATATTTGTCTACTAATAGTGCTATGGTCATTGTCGATCTTTTGGAAACTAGACCTAATCGTGTTGACAATGAGCTAAAGGTTAGTCTGAGTTTACTCCATATGCAAAACATATATTCGTTTGGTTGGGTAAATAAAACTTCATGAACAAAATAAATCTCGTGCCTATTGTTAACTTTTTCCCATCTTTTGAAGCTCATTTGGATTGAGCCAAATAGTTATCAGTTTCGCTGCAAGGCCTTTTCATGCAACATGGTTTTGCCAACAACCAGTATGTTCTGTGTGGATCGTAGAGCTAATAAATGTTGGGTAGAAGCAGATGCTCATAACAAGAAACTCCTTGATCCTATTAACCGAAGAGATCCCGGGAGCATGGCCCAAAATACCCCTTGATAGGAGTTACGTTCATAGTACATTGAACATGTGTTGATATGCAGAGGGGAGATTTGTTAAGGGGGTTGATTATCGTAGCGCATTGTATGTCAAAAAAACGTGACGGCCACCGCCTTAGCGAGGAGGTGATGAAGCACTTCATGCATCCTCAACGGAGTAAGTAGAACAGGATACAAATTGGATAGTATCTTTTCATATTATAGGGGAGGAGCCTTTTTGTGTTTCAAATATCTTCTATGACAGAAGTGTATATAGTTGGACAATATGTTTCTTGCCCTAGAAAGATATTGCCACCCCCTTTTTCT
>JAGVVM010013306.1:0-21435 GCA_019149425.1 Psidium friedrichsthalianum
GATAAGAGTGGTAATGAGGTGGCACCGAGCTCTGTCATGGCCCTTATTTAGTGCATAGGATCATTGGCAACACGTTGGGGTCCGAGCCGGAGCGCCAAATCTGAATGGTTCTGGCCAGAATTTTGTCACTACAGACCGCAGAAATATGAAGGTGTTCGGCAGTGATCCGGTGTTGGAGGCAGCCCCATTGAGCTACAACTTGTGAAGTGAGGGCTACCTTGGTCAGAGGGAATACAAAAAGTTGAGGGAGGATTTGTATTGAGAAGCCGGTTAAGCTCTTATGTAAGTTTGGGAGATGAACTCTCCGTAGTCCCGATGGGGGTTGTGTTGAATATTTTGGTGCGAACGAAGATTGTCTGCATTAGGGAGATGCGGACATTTGTGAAGTTTTGTGCAAAGACGGGGGATACTTGTGGGCAACCCAGTTGTTGTGAAGTATCAGCTCCCTGATCAGGATTTGGACACTCTGATTTCCATTACGACTCGTGATGATCTCGATTATATGATGAACGAGTATGAGAGATGGACAGGGGATCGTCAGATGGTTCAGCTAAGCTAAAGTTTTTATTTTCCCCTGCATCCAAGCTGTGTTCTTCAGTCCAATTAGGCTTGGCGACTTGCACAGTAGTGGGCGGAGAAATGTTGAACCCGTGAATGGTATGATGGATGGTGCGGGAGGTGGTACTACAAGGAAAGAGAGTACAGCAAGCACAACATCCTCACAAAATTCTGATATGAGTAGCAATGAGCTGTTGATAGAACAGTTCCTGTGAAAGCAGATATCAATCGGTCACCATTGACCAGCACATGGTCTACTGGAGGGAATTTAGCTGCTCTAATGATGCCATCATCTTTGCAACTGGACACTGAACAAGAAAGAACCGCACCAAAGAGACTGTCAGCAACAATCTGCAGCAGGCAGGAGGGGCATTCCATCAGCTGCCCTTACATCCAGAGTTATGTGGATACTCGCAAGGAGAATGTTGACACAGATCACCTGCCTTCTCCTCATATAACGGGTCGTCCAAGTTCTCATCCATCATGAACTGCTGGTCCTGCATATGCCCACAAGCAGTTTCACGAGAATGCTGGTGGGGTAACTCTCAACAACTTATATCTGCTGTAGATGGAACACAGATACAGTATCTTCTCAAGCGGGTGTAAGGCCTACTGTACTTCTTCCATTTACTCATCCTCAAAAATATCAGTTGGGGCGTGAGGCCACATCTGGGAAGAGGTTGGCTCAACTTCTACTGATAAACCTCACGATGCGAATCAAGTCCAAGCATCTTCTGCAATGGTTGGAAGTCGTAATGGTTCCCTGGTTTCATCATCCAGGACAACCAGTTTATTCCGATGGATCAACATTTCATCGGCAGGCTGAAAATTTTAGAGGTTTGAGGCACCTGCTTTGAGTCAAAAAGCATTGCCTGAAGACATTATCAACCTGTTCCAAGAATGAATGATCCTGATTCTATGAAGCACATGGTGGGCTTTGGCTGGCAATGGACAGTCCCCATCTGGTGTTCTCCAGGGTGTTTCTCCTGAACTTTTTCCAGAAATCAGCACGCGGCAGCATTTTATGCCAGCTCGATGCAGCTTAAACAGGAGTCCTTAGTGACTAAGCTAGTTATTGGTGATTCTTGTCCTGTCGGAAGTAAGCCTGCTCACATATCCAAGTATAAAGTTCATGATTCTCCAAACGAATGCTCTGGCTCTTCTGGTGCTGAGTCTAAAGTTGATAATCTCCGGAATTTGAATTTTGATATTCATGTTCCTCCAAAACCTCCTAAAAATGCACTAAGGAAACAAGCCTTAAGGACTAGGGACTCCTTCCTGTTAACCAATCCAGGAAGGTTGAGAATTGAACAAGAAAATGCAATTGAAGATGACTCCAGCAGCCATTTAATCAATTGACAAACTGCAATCTGCAGATTGTTTTCTGTCTTCCAGAGGTGTTTCTTTAGGACTTCTATGTCTCAGATGTCGATTTGCTTGAATTTTCATCCTACAGATAATAAAAGCAGTGATGTTGACCTTGAAGTTCAGCAAGAACTGGGTTCCGCCACCTATGGACCGTTCATTGTGGAAAATGGAGGGGTACCGATGTTGCCATTAAACTGATCAACAGCACATGCTTTCTTGGGAAGCCCTCAGAGCAAGAGTGAATGTTGTGAATCTTCTGGCTTTCTGTTGTTTCTGAGTTTTCACAGTATCATTGTTGAATTTTTTGGTATTGTTGCTGTATCAAAGCAGATGCGTGATTTCTTGAATGAGACAAACTTGCTTGCTGATTTGTGTCATCCAAATGTGGTGGCCTTCTATGGCGTTGTGCTTGAGGGGCCTGATGACCGAGGAGATTCTGTTGCAACAGTGACTGAGTTTTTGGTTGAAGGTTCTTTACGAAAGGCTTTGCAGAAAGGTGAACGGTATGATTTCTCTCTATCTCACTCTCTACACACTCACCACTTGACTGAGTTTGTTTTTCCAGGAACTTTGACATGCATAATTGTCTGCTGATTGCAAGGGAAGTGGCAAATGGTATGGAGTGCTTGCTTGAGAAGAAGATAGTGCATTTTGATTTGAAAAAGTGATAACCTTCTTGTCAATCTTGGTATCCCCATCGACCAACTTGTAAGGTCAGTGGACTGGTGGTTGATTGCCTTTACATGTATCTCTCTTTTGGAGATACGAGTTATGTTGTGCATGCTCATACACTTGTTTTTCTCTGGGAATTGAAAATATTTTGCTACTGGAGCTGTTTATTCAGGAAAAAACCATACAGGAAAGCTGGGGCACTTGATCTCATTGCAGTGCTTCTTGTTATTCTGAATCGATTGTTTGAAGTACTTTACCTGCTCGAACATGCGAGCTTCCACTCATGTCTAACAAGAAAAAAGAAAAGAAAACGAGAAACCATGCAACATAATGACATATTAAAGAGTTGTGAGGTTGAACAATTTGAGGTTGTTGCATGCTTGAACGTCTTTCTCTGTCCATATAGTTATGCATGCTAAGTTCAACTGCAATTTTGTGCTCGAATTGATACGTGTGTCAGCAATGATATCTGCTAGACTGCTCAAGTCTCATCAAGCACAGCGGTTGCTTTGCAATTCTGCTTGTCCTCACAGCTGTAAGCTTTCTGACCGTCGCTTCATTGATAGTGTTTGTCTTGCATGAGGTGTTGCAATGATCATTAAACCCTATCCTTGCAACCATCAAATCTCGACATTGTTTTGTGTGTTCAGAGTTATTTGTTGGAAAGCTCTTGTGCAATGGACATTTTAGACTTGGCGTTCTTCTAGTTAAATTGTGTTCCAAATTCAGGCTGATTTCAGCTAGCATCCAAAGCAAAGTTCTCACCTTAAGTTTGTCCACTCCATCACTATTCTCATAATTCTCTCTCTTTTACAAACTGAAGATACGTGAGCAGATCTTTCATGTCATAGCCAAAGCAACTAGCCAAAAGTAGTTGCACATGATACTACAAAACCAGCTTCATTGCCAATGTCTTGGAATCTCTTTACTGCAGTTGATAACTTTGTTGGTCCTCAGATTTTGTGCAAGATCCTTCAATTTTATATCTGAAATCTGTCACGTTACTGTCAGGTCGGTGATCTGGGACTGTCCAGGTAAAATGTCAGACTCTAATACCAGGTGGTATGTGGGGAACACTTCCTTGGATGGCACCAGAACTATTGAATAACAGCGGTAATCCTGTGTCTGAGAAGGTTGGGATCTCACCTTTCATTTCAAATTCTCTCCTCGCCCCAAACAATAAGTGTTTGTGTGTTGCCAGTAGGGAACTTTTTAGGGCCCCATCTCTGGTTGGGATTTTCTCCAACAGAACTTCTAATTGATGGGTTGCAAACATGAATATCACCCACACCCAAGTATATATCTGGTTGAATCTGTATGCCTTTGATGCCCATAACTTATAACACACTAATCAACAACATGGTTCGACAAAAAATGTGGAACAAAGTGTAATATGGGCCAGATTTTTGCATCCGAAAGTGTTAATGACAACCTTATGTTTTGCTTAGGTTGACGTGTACTCGTTCGGCATTGTCATGTGGGAGCTGTTGACTGGTGAAGTACCGTATGCAGATTTGGATGAAAAGCTCATCATAGGTGATGGTACTTCTTTTATACTTTTATCTCAATTAGGCGAATATTGGCTGCTGACTAATGAGATTGCAATCAAATCAGGGGCTATACTGAACAATACACAGCGGCTGCAAGTACCAGCAAGTTGTGATCCAGAATGGAAATTGCTGATGGAGAGGTGCTGGTCATCTGAGCCATCAGAAAGACCAGGCTTCACCAAAATAGGGAGGAGTTGTGTTCGATACGATCTATAATCACAGATAGGTGATGAACATGATTGCTCAAGCACAAATATGCCAGGCAAGTTGCCGATTGCAGTTAAATCCTGAAGATTGTTGTGCTGTGTGTGAATATATGATAAAAGTAGATTTCCATATTATCGGCTATGCTGCTGCTTCTTTTTTTTATAAAGGTTTTCCATTTCTGAGACGTGCTTGGCAAGGCCAAGCTCCAAGCTAGCCATCATCATCCTGCTTGGCAGCTATTGCTTTTCTCCTCTGGTGATTAGTTCAGTATGCTGCTTAAATTTATCGCCATATATGGATTTCATCAGTGCTCTTCAGGAGCTTGTGTTGTACCGCACGAAGGGTCTTTGTTTCCGTATACCAATTGAATAACGATCATAACATACACGCGTATGAATGTAATTTGTGCATATGTACTATGATTTCTCAACTCATATTTCTCAAGGTGCGAGTATAACTCTCTCGACAATTTATGAAGGGTCAATTACCCAATATACAAGAAGTACATGTCTAAACCGGCCTGAATGACACGACCATGTTGTTGACCGCAACCCTATCTTCTCCTAGTTACTCTTACACATCATTTCAAACGAAGGAAGTTGCAGGGAAGTTATCCCGTATGACTATGTAGAGATGCCCATTCGACAACAGGGACAATGAGCATGAGCCTCGAGCCACGGGACCAAACACCTCGAGTGGAAACGGTGCGCACAGGGTAGGTGCACCAGGGTCTCACTGACCTCGAACCTCTCCAGGCAAATGGCGCACTCGTCTTGGTCCATGGCTCTCCACCCCCTCATCTTGCCCCAGCTGAACCTCTTCGAATTGGAAGAACTGCCGCCTCTGCCGACACTCTGCATTCCATGAACAACTGTCTGCAATTGCAATTTCCTCGCTCTCGAGCTCTCTCCATCGTTGTGGCTAAAAAGATCGAACAAAGATGATAAGGAGATGTTTTCGCTCCAATTGAAATTTAGAGAAGGTTCTTGCTGCAATTCATACCTTGAAGCTAGTTCCATTTGAAATGAACTAAAGGAAAAGAACGAGTTGTCATAACGCAGGTTCGTGCGTTTTTACCTTCTAGTGATTTCTGGTTTTCTCTGAGTTCTCAACCTCTCATCCAGTCTCTGCTTGGCTTCCCTTGCCACTCCTCCCAGTTCCTCCTCATCTCCATAGCTTGGTTGATTATGTTCCTACTTTGCTGATTTTTTCACCACAGGGAAACAATATGTTTAAGAGGAGTCTCATAACACATTCGCATCAAAACCTCTTTCCCCCTGAAATCTAGTGACTGTCTAATTACGACGTCATGCAACAGAGAGAGACAGAGAGAGAGGGGACGGAACTACGTACAAAAGAAGAGGAGGTCGCGGCATGGTGGGTCGGGTAGAGGCAAAACGAGGAACGTCTTGAGGAGCAGCGGTGGCGGCAGCGACGACCAGCGAGTCGGCTGTCCTCGGCTCTGATAGAGCCTTCTTCTTCGGCACATTCGACGCCGGGAAGCATCTCGACTTTACAATTTATACGGATCGATATGATGTTGGGGATGAGCTTTGGTTCAATATAGTCGACGAATGGATATAATTTATACAAGAGGGCTGCTGTAGAAAGAAGCGAGGAAGATCTTGCAACCGTCCATGCCCAGTATTATGTACAGTACCCAGTGCAGGTGAAAAGGAAAATATTTCTCTTTCTTTGGATAGAAAGGAAGGAAGCTTCTTCCCTGCCGCAGAGTGCTGACCATCCTACCTCGAACTTTCAACTGGCTGCTGATCAGAGGAAAGTCAAAACCTGCTCCATTTCCACGTTCTTGCCTGCTAATTTTAATTGATCTATGCAGCATACTTTGCCCAAGTTTTCACCCCTATTTAAGCATGAGCATTTTCCTTCCTCGTCTCTGCTAGCGATAGACCAAGGCCGGCGAAAGAAGAGAGAAAACTTGATAGCTAAGTATCCCGCCAGGAGAGTACGTTCACAGAAACGAAACTCAAAGGAAACATAATGATTCGCCTTTGAAAAAGCTGGCTATTACTTGGTATCAAAAGATATATTATGTGATTAATGATAAGTCAGTTGTCTTGTGTCGAATTTGCTTAGGGACCAATCACCGGCTTGTCTCTATTTCGCATGGTAGGACTGATCGCGTGATATTGCATTAGTCAATAGTCCTATAAAGTATGGTATACTAAGTGACTTCCTTTACTAGAGGGAAATCAAGAGATTTATTGGTGAAAATGAAGCTTGGAGAGTTTTACAGGAACATAAAGAGAACACTAGAACGAATAAAAGTATCTTATGAATCGGCTGCAAGACTAACAAGTCATGGTATAAATAGCTAATCAAAGTATGTACATGTTATATTAGACATTTCAATCAACGTCGTGCTCGAATTTCGAAAAATCCCATTTCTTAAGAACACATTATGTTTCATTGCTATGTATGTAATCTCGATAGAAAACCTTTCTCCCAGGGATCAAATTTTGAGCTTTGATAACACTTTATTTAAGGAATTATTTGCCCATAGTTAATGGTTACTTGCAAAAATCTTTCAGGACAACAACAAATAGCAATTGTGATATTTCTCTAAGAACTCTCAAAAGGAAATAATTGAAAATAATGGCTGTATTTCTCTTAAAAGAAAATGAAAATGGAAGTTGAAATAAATCATTGAAATATACAATAGCGAAGAGAACACGACTTTTTTGGATCGCCATATCACCCCTTGGCATTCCTTTCTATTGTGGCTAGCTACCTTAATAGGCTGCCCACATAGGTTTTTCTGCTGAACTATTGGAGAATTGTGGACGGCGTCTGCCCCTTTTGCCGCTGTAGACCAAACTCGGTGGACCACTTATTTTTGGCTGCATTGTTACGGGTTCCCTTGCTGGTTTTTGGGCTGCTAGGTGTGGTATTTCTTGATGGAATAGATCTTGGCAGGATAATCTCCTTTGGGCCACCAGGAAGTTCGATGGACAGCGCTTCCACCGCTGCATCATCCAGTTTTCCTTCGCTGCTCTCTGTCACTTGATTTGGTCGGAGCGTAACAATATCATCTTTAGGAACCAGAGTCGCGATGCCGTTGCGCTCAAGGTGCACCTTGCCAGGTAATTCAGGACAAAAGTTTTGACTTTCAAGGATGTGGAAGATAACACCCGGAATAGGCGCATCTTGGCTTCGTGGGGCTGTTCTCTTTCGTGCTCTCTTAATTGGTAGTCTGTTGGTTGTTTGTCTCTTGCCTTGTTTGTGGTTTGGTTCGTTTTGTATTCGGGGGTTTGTTCCCCCTTTAGCCCTTGACGCATATCCTCCCCCCAACCTTGCACCCGTCTCTACATTTGTGTAGTTCTTTGTGGAGGGTTGTTTTTGGGTTGTTGCGCTTTGATTTAGGTTGTATGCGATTGTGATTAGTCAATCTTATACTTACCTTTACCAAAAAAAAAAAGAGAACACGACTTTTCATGTTATTTCGAGAAAATTGACGAAGCAAGGTTCTGTTTTTCGCCATTCTTTTTGGGGTCAAGAGGAAGTTTCATAGGTTTGATTGGTAGATGAGACGAATTATACATCAAATAGTGAATTTTTTTTCTTTTGCTACGATAGCCCACCCAGACCCAGGTTTTCGGTTCGGGTAGCAGAAAGCATGTCCCTCTTACGGCATACAACGACTATGAAGAAAGCAACCCAACACACCAAGTCGACAAGCCACAATCGACGAATCAATCACCTAAGTGTTGACACCTGATTTTTAGCCATTTTTATATTCATAAAAATAAAAATCGAAAAATTACAAAAATGGTTCTGGAGGCCCTGGCCCAACCCAGGGGGCCCATTTCCAACAAAAAATAATTTTTCGGAATGTTTGAGTATTTTTAAATAATTTTCGAAAATAGGAAAAAAGGAAGAAAATTTGGGAAAAATAGCATTTGAGGCCGCAAAAATACGAAAAGATAGCCCATATTTTTCCTTTAATTCCTTTTTCATGTTGGTCTCTCGAAAAAAGAAAAGCGAAAATCGGGGCTATGTGTTTCTTTAACCATAACCCCTGAATTTGAAAAAAAAATACATTTTCAGCTTTTAAAATTTTGATTTTTTTTATTTTAGGTCAAGGACATCATTACCCAAGCCCCTGAATTTTTCTCGACCGAAAAGACCCCCCGATTTGCTAAATTTCAATTAAGGGCCCGTTTCCGCATTTTTATTTTCTTTTTCCCCCGATTTTGCTAAAAAATGAAATTAATCCAATTCCGGGGTACCCATGAAAACCCAAACCCGTCATCCTATAGTTTTCGCCATTCCGGATCCATTGGTGGGTCTGGTTTGGCTTGATTTGACTGTTTAGGGCTTGAAATATAAGAATTTCATTTTGGACAAAACCTAAAAATTGGGGTTTTCGTACAATTCGCGGATAAAAATTGGGTGAAACCACATTTTTACATGTAATTCGTGGTGGGCAAGCCAATTTCGAGCTCAATTTTGCGAAAACATGTTGATTTGTGGGTCAATTTGGTGAAAAAGGGCTCCCGGGTCCGGCGAAAACCCACAACCCGGTATTGTTCATCTTCAACCTTCACAACCACCCACGCGCAGCAGACCCCCGTGGAGAAATCGACAAAATCGACCACGAATTCGGGCCTAATCGACGACGAAAGGATAGAGGTTTTGAAGATGACTCATTTGCGGTTCCAACGAACCCAACCTCGCCTCGTGGCGTCGCCGGAGTTGCAATGCCCAACCCCGTTTCCACCACCACCGCGCGCGCACCGAGGAGGAGTCAGTGACCTACAGACCAAATTCAAGCCCTTCGCCGGTGACCCATGCCACGCAACTGTCCCGGCCCCATTCCAAAACGTCCCCATCATCTTTCGGCGTCGGGTGGGCGCGCCGACCGTGAGTAATGGGCAAAAAAAGTGTGATCATACCCAGCACCAAAAAAGAAAACGCACTACAACCCACTTGTCAGGGCCAATCACGCGCGTGTGAGGGAGAGATAGAGCAACACCAAGCACAGGACATGATCTATAAGGCTCGAGGAAGGCATATCACAAAAGGAGGGGAGCAATTTTCGAAACAAAAAGAGAAGTATCGTCTGCCGGAAACAGAGTCCGAACTTGGTTGCCGGTGGGTTTTTGAGAGGAAAACCAGAGTGAACGAGAGACTTCTGAGAGAAACCAAGACTATACAGACCTTCCCCTATACCCCAGCTGTCAATCGAACCATCTCGGACCTCCATCCGCCGCCCGAGTCGCCGGAAAAGGTAGCGCGAATACCCCTTCGCGACTAAGTCATTTTTAGTTCTTGCATTTTTCCGGGGTTGGCTCCGTTCGATTTTCGGGTCGAACGGAGCCAAACCATTCACTCCCGTATATGTCCCCGCGCTTGTTACGTCCCCTTGAGTGATTTGTGTGTTTTGGTTTCGCTCGAAATGCCCCGGTTTGACGTTTTTTACGACGCACGTAAGGTGTTCGACGAAATGCCGAGGGTGGTTCAAACCATCGACTTTGCAGCCGTTTTTTAACTTCTTCTTGCATGCTCTATGTCATTGGTTGGGTTCGATATGTTCTATATGTGTAATACTATGCATATATGCTTACTTTGGCTCCTGGTTAGGTACAGTCGTCGAAATATGGAGGTGAGAACAAGCCTTGTTGGTCTGACCAAAAGTTTGAAATCTTGTGAAATTCTGGCTAAGTGTTGGAACTAGTCCAACTTGCCTGTTTCGGGCTCGATTTTCTTTGTCTTTCCATAAGTTTTGTCACTTTTTTTTTATTCTTCGTGTTCCTTGTGTGTAGTAGAGCACGTGAATGTACCCTTTTGCCTTCGGTTCGATCCATGGCAGAAGTTATGAGGGTCGAAACACCCTCTGTTGACCAGGGTGGCGCCTGTTTTGAGTCAAAAACAGTTCAAACCCCGACTTCCGGGGTGTGTTTCTCTCTTGTCTTGCATGATTTAAGGGTGATTCTTGTTCAGGGGTATTCATCACATGTAGATCTTTGGACTCATATGTGGTTTTTATGTTGGTTGCAAGCGGATTGTGAGAAAAGTGTTCACGAACTTGTTCCCCCAGAACTGTTTTTCTGAACGAAAATTTTCTAAGTATTGGGAACAATTCAAACCTCTCATTTTGGAGTCATTTTTTTTATTGATATTTTGAGCTTTTGAGGTTGTTGTTTGATTGAACACACTCTCCGTGTGTAGCTCTTCGTATTGGTGCCTTGATCATGGCTTGATTCTTTCTATAGATCGAGTTATGATCTTTAAAAGTCGCCTCAGTGAGAAGTTTTAAGCTTTTTCCAGATCTGGAACTGCGATGAGCCATTTTCATGACTTTAGTACGGAGCGCTCGCTCAATATTTTTGGGATCTGTAAATTGTTTTTGAAACCTTGTTTGACCTAGTTTCATTTGACATAAACGGATTTCAATAATGGCATCTGAGCGCAAATATAATCACCCCGAACATGCCTCAGTGAGCTGCAGAGTTAGAGGCCTCACCTTCGGCTAAGTATTGCATTGCGACTAGCCGTTTTCCCGACACCGTTTTGATGCGCTCGCTTGGTCAATTCTTGAGTTCTTGGCTATTTTGGAAACTAGATCGTACCTAGTTTCATGAGGTATGGTCGGTTCTCCTCGAGCAGATTTGTATTTCAAGAAAATTTCTATTGAAGACGCCTTGAGGGACTGGTGCTAAAAGGGTGGAATATTTTCCAAGTGTTGATTAAGCGACTGGCCGTCTTCTTGACGTCATTTCAAGGTGTCCGTTGGGTTAATTCATGAGTGGTCGGTCATTTTACAAACTAGATCACACTTAGTTTCTAGTGGTATGATCAGTTTCCTCTAATTGCATCCGAGCACAGAGTTAATTATCAGAGAAAACCCCTTCGCGATCAACTTTTCGGGCGAAAAAATTTTCGGAAAATGAGTCGAAACTTCAATTTTAAGCAAAATTTTCGCCGTGCTCCTGGTCGGCTCATCGTTGGCCGCCCCCGGCCCGCCTCGCCTTCAAAAAAAAAAATTCAAAAAAAATTCAAAAAAATAAAAGGGTCCGTTATTTGCACTTTTGGAGCAATTGGGCTTAGATTCGCCTTGGAGGGAGGCCGATGTCCATTCCGGTCTAATTTTTGTTCACCCGATCATGTCTCGGGGTTCGATTTCTCGGCCTTGTACCTAAATACCCGAGGGCCGCGGGTTTTGTTTACCGCTCTAGCGTAAGTTTCCTTTGTATTTTCTTCTCTGCCCTTTGAGTGCTTTGGATGATTTTTTCATAAAAAAATTAGTGTGCCATGAAACAAATCCTCGAAAGACCATTCTGCATGAACACTTAGCGACTGAGAAAAACATAATTAGGAGTAAAAATTGATAAAAAAAAAAAAGAAACCCTTGCGTGATCATTTTAGGTAACGATCAATTTTGGACGGTAACCGAAAGGACTCTAGTACAAGACTAGGGTAACCAGATCCCCGGCCTTAGAATCTCTGGTTGCGTAGGATCGAGTGACTCCTCCCAATCACTCGATGAGGTATCCGGTCTATGTTGACACCTAAATTTTGATTTTTATTTAATCATTTATTTTGCATAAAAATCAGGAATTAATTCTAGTTCCTACAAAAAATAATTTCATGTAGCATAGTTTTAATTTTTAGCATTCAATTGCATTGCATTTTGCATCAAAACGGATTGACGGCGGAAACAAACTTAATCGGAAAAAGGGACACTAAACTTGACCAATTGGACTAAATCTACATGGCTGGAAATTGCATGTGCTCAACTCATGGAAAATTTTTCTGGAAAGATGCGGAAAATATGTGGTTTGCGGAAAAATAAGTTCGCGATTTGGGAATCAATATAATAGAAGCAAGGCAAGTGCTCGTAATATTGTGAAAAAAGGAAAGCTTTCGAAAGAAAATAAAATCCTCTTGATTGCTCCACCAAATCTTCATATAGCTTTTACATATTCTTAAGGATTCTCTTTGGGACAATATAAAAGAGAAGAAAAGCTCAGAAAATTAAGAAAGAGGGGACTCGGGGAGACAAAAAAATTCAGAGAAACTTGAGAGAACACGCGTGAGGCAAGAGTGATTTCGGCTTTGGTTGCAGTTTGGTGCCGTGTGATCCCCTTTCTTGCCGCTGTTGACCGAAACCAAAAAGCTCCCCCTCCTGCTGTCCCTTTGTTGTTCGGTTTCAACGACTCCTCTACTGCACCGAGAATTTGACTCTGCAGCCGAAGACTCCTCTGCTGATTCACTGCCCCGAGAAGCCGTCCGTTGTTGCTGACTTCAACACCAACTCCCCTGTCAAGCTCTGCAACTTGCTGTACGAAGGAGACTACTACTGTACCGAAGAAACTTGTTGCTGATTCGCCTCTTCCACGCGCAAAATTTCGAAGCCAAATCAATCCAGAAGTGCTTGACTGGAGTCGCAAGTTCGTGCAAGTTCAAATTAGAGAAATTTACCTTGCAATTAAGGTAATTTTCTTATCTCGAATTTTAGACATATTCGCTTGTCTATTTTGTTGCATCTTGTATATCTCGTCATATCTTGCATTACATCAAAGTGGATATTTTTCAAAATACAGGCTGATTAAGAAAATTTTCTTTCCTAATCCGCAACTTGTCATATAATCGGGAAAAATCCATCTTTAGAATTATTGATGGAATACTCGATTAGGCAAGGATTTGCGTTCAATCTTTAATCGTAAGATTACGAATTAAAGATTAAATTCAAATATTCGCAAAACGTTTGCAAAACTTGATTGATATATCCACTTTCTTGATTGGCATATTTACTTTCCTATTTTGACTTGGATTGCCTGATTGTTATATTTTTTTTGGAATATATCCGTCGCATGATATAATCTCCAAAAATTCAAAAAAAATTTGCATTCATTCATATTCCATATTTGAACATTGCCTATCTTTTAAAAATAGCATCATCTAGATAATTGCATATCTTACTTTTTGTAAAATATTTAGGTTAGATTGCATTTTAGGATAGAAATTGCATGTTTTAATAGAATCTCATGTCTAAAATAATCCATCTTTAATATATTAGGGTTTAGGTCAATTTAAACTCTAAAATATGCAAGATAAATATTGTTTTGACATAGTTCTATTTAGGAAATAAATTCATCCGAAAATAAAAAAAATCATACTTGCCATGTCATCTATGCTTCGTCATCATTGCCACGTCATACTTGCCATATCACTATTGCTACGTCATTTGTGCCATGTTATCCTTACCATGTCATATTTGCTATGTCATCTATGCCATGTCATCCATGCACGTCATTACTTTCTTTTTTTTGCCATGCCATATAGGTTGCATTTTTTAGACTTGCATTTAATTCATGTCATTGCATCTTAGAATAATTTCATGCATTGCATATAGTATAGTCTTTCGTGCATTTATAAAGATCGAAAACTAAAAAAAAGAAGTAATGTTTTGTGTGGCGCATGCTCCTTTGATTATTTGATTTTCTGGATGTTCAATTAATTGATTGTGCACCCGCATGATAACCTTTGTTAGTGACTTAGGTTAAAATCAATTAATGTTGCCTTCTCAAATGATTTTTTGATGAAATAAAATGGTACCGAAATGGCGTTAGAGTAATCTAGCGTAATCAAGTCCCCGAACTTTTAATCTCTGGTTCGTAGAAGTAATTTAGTTCTCCCGCTGATTTACTTGGGTTTCTAATCGACCTACCAAGAACGATTAGTGGCGGCTCCTATTGAAAATCTTTGCATGTTAAATATTGAACCATAAGTTGCGATTTGGTATGGGCTTGGGAGAGTCCGAGTTAGGTTAGTTAAATAATTAGCCAAATAATCCATTAACCTGAGAAACCTCGTTTTTTAGGTCGCGACAGTCTACCTCCCCAAAAAGACCGGTGGCGACTCCAATTGCATGCACACATAGCACATGCCATCCGACCACACCAAGGTCGAAACCGACAATTCCTGTCGTGATTTGGTATGGGCCTGGGAGGGCCCGCGCCAAGCGCCCGACTTCGAGGTCTCTTGGCAATCCATTCGCCCGATCATCCGATCACCGCGGATCGGGTCGCAACACTAAGAATACTCAGTTTAGGGTCTGTTTGGTTCAGCATTTGGCTAAGGGACTTTGAAAAAATACAAATACCTTTAAGCTCAAGGGGTTTGATAATGCAAATACTGTTTGGTAAAGTATAATTAAAAAGTGCATTTGAATGCAACTTTGACGTAAATGCTGTTTGGTAAAAAATACCATTTGTAAATGATTCAATTTTTTAATTATTTTTTTGTTATTTCAAATATTTTTTTCAAAAAAATATTTTTTGAAAAAAATATTTGAAATAACAAAAAAATAATTAAAAAATTGAATCATTTACAAATGGTATTTTTTACCAAACAGCATTTACGTCAAAGTTGCATTCAAATGCACTTTTTAATTATACTTTACCAAACAGTATTTGCATTATCAAACCCTTGAGCTTAAAGGTATTTGTATTTTTCAAAGTCCCTTAGCCAAATGCTGAACCAAACAGACCCTAAACTGAGTATTCTTAGTGTTGCGACCCGATCCGCGGTGATCGGATGATCGGGCGAATGGATTGCCAAGAGACCTCGAAGTCGGGCGCTTGGCGCGGGCCCTCCCAGGCCCATACCAAATCACGACAGGAATTGTCGGTTTCGACCTTGGTGTGGTCGGATGGCATGTGCTATGTGTGCATGCAATTGGAGTCGCCACCGGTCTTTTTGGGGAGGTAGACTGTCGCGACCTAAAAAACGAGGTTTCTCAGGTTAATGGATTATTTGGCTAATTATTTAACTAACCTAACTCGGACTCTCCCAAGCCCATACCAAATCGCAACTTATGGTTCAATATTTAACATGCAAAGATTTTCAATAGGAGCCGCCACTAATCGTTCTTGGTAGGTCGATTAGAAACCCAAGTAAATCAGCGGGAGAACTAAATTACTTCTACGAACCAGAGATTAAAAGTTCGGGGACTTGATTACGCTAGATTACTCTAACGCCATTTCGGTACCATTTTATTTCATCAAAAAATCATTTGAGAAGGCAACATTAATTGATTTTAACCTAAGTCACTAACAAAGGTTATCATGCGGGTGCACAATCAATTAATTGAACATCCAGAAAATCAAATAATCAAAGGAGCATGCGCCACACAAAACATTACTTCTTTTTTTTAGTTTTCGATCTTTATAAATGCACGAAAGACTATACTATATGCAATGCATGAAATTATTCTAAGATGCAATGACATGAATTAAATGCAAGTCTAAAAAATGCAACCTATATGGCATGGCAAAAAAAAGAAAGTAATGACGTGCATGGATGACATGGCATAGATGACATAGCAAATATGACATGGTAAGGATAACATGGCACAAATGACGTAGCAATAGTGATATGGCAAGTATGACGTGGCAATGATGACGAAGCATAGATGACATGGCAAGTATGATTTTTTTTATTTTCGGATGAATTTATTTCCTAAAATAGAACTATGTCAAAACAATATTTATCTTGCATATTTTAGAGTTTAAATTGACCTAAACCCTAATATATTAAAGATGGATTATTTTAGACATGAGATTCTATTAAAACATGCAATTTCTATCCTAAAATGCAATCTAACCTAAATATTTTACAAAAAGTAAGATATGCAATTATCTAGATGATGCTATTTTTAAAAGATAGGCAATGTTCAAATATGGAATATGAATGAATGCAAATTTTTTTTGAATTTTTGGAGATTATATCATGCGACGGATATATTCCAAAAAAAATATAACAATCAGGCAATCCAAGTCAAAATAGGAAAGTAAATATGCCAATCAAGAAAGTGGATATATCAATCAAGTTTTGCAAACGTTTTGCGAATATTTGAATTTAATCTTTAATTCGTAATCTTACGATTAAAGATTGAACGCAAATCCTTGCCTAATCGAGTATTCCATCAATAATTCTAAAGATGGATTTTTCCCGATTATATGACAAGTTGCGGATTAGGAAAGAAAATTTTCTTAATCAGCCTGTATTTTGAAAAATATCCACTTTGATGTAATGCAAGATATGACGAGATATACAAGATGCAACAAAATAGACAAGCGAATATGTCTAAAATTCGAGATAAGAAAATTACCTTAATTGCAAGGTAAATTTCTCTAATTTGAACTTGCACGAACTTGCGACTCCAGTCAAGCACTTCTGGATTGATTTGGCTTCGAAATTTTGCGCGTGGAAGAGGCGAATCAGCAACAAGTTTCTTCGGTACAGTAGTAGTCTCCTTCGTACAGCAAGTTGCAGAGCTTGACAGGGGAGTTGGTGTTGAAGTCAGCAACAACGGACGGCTTCTCGGGGCAGTGAATCAGCAGAGGAGTCTTCGGCTGCAGAGTCAAATTCTCGGTGCAGTAGAGGAGTCGTTGAAACCGAACAACAAAGGGACAGCAGGAGGGGGAGCTTTTTGGTTTCGGTCAACAGCGGCAAGAAAGGGGATCACACGGCACCAAACTGCAACCAAAGCCGAAATCACTCTTGCCTCACGCGTGTTCTCTCAAGTTTCTCTGAATTTTTTTGTCTCCCCGAGTCCCCTCTTTCTTAATTTTCTGAGCTTTTCTTCTCTTTTATATTGTCCCAAAGAGAATCCTTAAGAATATGTAAAAGCTATATGAAGATTTGGTGGAGCAATCAAGAGGATTTTATTTTCTTTCGAAAGCTTTCCTTTTTTCACAATATTACGAGCACTTGCCTTGCTTCTATTATATTGATTCCCAAATCGCGAACTTATTTTTCCGCAAACCACATATTTTCCGCATCTTTCCAGAAAAATTTTCCATGAGTGAGCACATGCAATTTCCAGCCATGTAGATTTAGTCCAATTGGTCAAGTTTAGTGTCCCTTTTTCCGATTAAGTTTGTTTCCGCCGTCAATCCGTTTTGATGCAAAATGCAATGCAATTGAATGCTAAAAATTAAAACTATGCTACATGAAATTATTTTTTGTAGGAACTAGAATTAATTCCTGATTTTTATGCAAAATAAATGATTAAATAAAAATCAAAATTTAGGTGTCAACATAGACCGGATACCTCATCGAGTGATTGGGAGGAGTCACTCGATCCTACGCAACCAGAGATTCTAAGGCCGGGGATCTGGTTACCCTAGTCTTGTACTAGAGTCCTTTCGGTTACCGTCCAAAATTGATCGTTACCTAAAATGATCACGCAAGGGTTTCTTTTTTTTTTTTATCAATTTTTACTCCTAATTATGTTTTTCTCAGTCGCTAAGTGTTCATGCAGAATGGTCTTTCGAGGATTTGTTTCATGGCACACTAATTTTTTTATGAAAAAATCATCCAAAGCACTCAAAGGGCAGAGAAGAAAATACAAAGGAAACTTACGCTAGAGCGGTAAACAAAACCCGCGGCCCTCGGGTATTTAGGTACAAGGCCGAGAAATCGAACCCCGAGACATGATCGGGTGAACAAAAATTAGACCGGAATGGACATCGGCCTCCCTCCAAGGCGAATCTAAGCCCAATTGCTCCAAAAGTGCAAATAACGGACCCTTTTATTTTTTTGAATTTTTTTTGAATTTTTTTTTTGAAGGCGAGGCGGGCCGGGGGCGGCCAACGATGAGCCGACCAGGAGCACGGCGAAAATTTTGCTTAAAATTGAAGTTTCGACTCATTTTCCGAAAATTTTTTCGCCCGAAAAGTTGATCGCGAAGGGTTTTCTCTGATAATTAACTCTGTGCTCGGATGCAATTAGAGGAAACTGATCATACCACTAGAAACTAAGTGTGATCTAGTTTGTAAAATGACCGACCACTCATGAATTAACCCAACGGACACCTTGAAATGACGTCAAGAAGACGGCCAGTCGCTTAATCAACACTTGGAAAATATTCCACCCTTTTAGCACCAGTCCCTCAAGGCGTCTTCAATAGAAATTTTCTTGAAATACAAATCTGCTCGAGGAGAACCGACCATACCTCATGAAACTAGGTACGATCTAGTTTCCAAAATAGCCAAGAACTCAAGAATTGACCAAGCGAGCGCATCAAAACGGTGTCGGGAAAACGGCTAGTCGCAATGCAATACTTAGCCGAAGGTGAGGCCTCTAACTCTGCAGCTCACTGAGGCATGTTCGGGGGTGATTATATTTGCGCTCAGATGCCATTATTGAAATCCGTTTATGTCAAATGAAACTAGGTCAAACAAGGTTTCAAAAACAATTTACAGATCCCAAAAATATTGAGCGAGCGCTCCGTACTAAAGTCATGAAAATGGCTCATCGCAGTTCCAGATCTGGAAAAAGCTTAAAACTTCTCACTGAGGCGACTTTTAAAGATCATAACTCGATCTATAGAAAGAATCAAGCCATGATCAAGGCACCAATACGAAGAGCTACACACGGAGAGTGTGTTCAATCAAACAACAACCTCAAAAGCTCAAAATATCAATAAAAAAAATGACTCCAAAATGAGAGGTTTGAATTGTTCCCAATACTTAGAAAATTTTCGTTCAGAAAAACAGTTCTGGGGGAACAAGTTCGTGAACACTTTTCTCACAATCCGCTTGCAACCAACATAAAAACCACATATGAGTCCAAAGATCTACATGTGATGAATACCCCTGAACAAGAATCACCCTTAAATCATGCAAGACAAGAGAGAAACACACCCCGGAAGTCGGGGGTTTGAACTGTTTTTGACTCAAAACAGGCGCCACCCTGGTCAACAGAGGGTGTTTCGACCCTCATAACTTCTGCCATGGATCGAACCGAAGGCAAAAGGGTACATTCACGTGCTCTACTACACACAAGGAACACGAAGAATAAAAAAAAAGTGACAAAACTTATGGAAAGACAAAGAAAATCGAGCCCGAAACAGGCAAGTTGGACTAGTTCCAACACTTAGCCAGAATTTCACAAGATTTCAAACTTTTGGTCAGACCAACAAGGCTTGTTCTCACCTCCATATTTCGACGACTGTACCTAACCAGGAGCCAAAGTAAGCATATATGCATAGTATTACACATATAGAACATATCGAACCCAACCAATGACATAGAGCATGCAAGAAGAAGTTAAAAAACGGCTGCAAAGTCGATGGTTTGAACCACCCTCGGCATTTCGTCGAACACCTTACGTGCGTCGTAAAAAACGTCAAACCGGGGCATTTCGAGCGAAACCAAAACACACAAATCACTCAAGGGGACGTAACAAGCGCGGGGACATATACGGGAGTGAATGGTTTGGCTCCGTTCGACCCGAAAATCGAACGGAGCCAACCCCGGAAAAATGCAAGAACTAAAATGACTTAGTCGCGAAGGGGTATTCGCGCTACCTTTTCCGGCGACTCGGGCGGCGGATGGAGGTCCGAGATGGTTCGATTGACAGCTGGGGTATAGGGGAAGGTCTGTATAGTCTTGGTTTCTCTCAGAAGTCTCTCGTTCACTCTGGTTTTCCTCTCAAAAACCCACCGGCAACCAAGTTCGGACTCTGTTTCCGGCAGACGATACTTCTCTTTTTGTTTCGAAAATTGCTCCCCTCCTTTTGTGATATGCCTTCCTCGAGCCTTATAGATCATGTCCTGTGCTTGGTGTTGCTCTATCTCTCCCTCACACGCGCGTGATTGGCCCTGACAAGTGGGTTGTAGTGCGTTTTCTTTTTTTGGTGCTGGGTATGATCACACTTTTTTGCCCATTACTCACGGTCGGCGCGCCCACCCGACGCCGAAAGATGATGGGGACGTTTGGAATGGGGCCGGGACAGTTGCGTGGCATGGGTCACCGGCGAAGGGCTTGAATTTGGTCTGTAGGTCACTGACTCCTCCTCGGTGCGCGCGCGGTGGTGGTGGAAACGGGGTTGGGCATTGCAACTCCGGCGACGCCACGAGGCGAGGTTGGGTTCGTTGGAACCGCAAATGAGTCATCTTCAAAACCTCTATCCTTTCGTCGTCGATTAGGCCCGAATTCGTGGTCGATTTTGTCGATTTCTCCACGGGGGTCTGCTGCGCGTGGGTGGTTGTGAAGGTTGAAGATGAACAATACCGGGTTGTGGGTTTTCGCCGGACCCGGGAGCCCTTTTTCACCAAATTGACCACAAATCAACATGTTTTCGCAAAATTGAGCTCGAAATTGGCTTGCCCACCACGAATTACATGTAAAAATGTGGTTTCACCCAATTTTTATCCGCGAATTGTACGAAAACCCCAATTTTTAGGTTTTGTCCAAAAATGAAATTCTTATATTTCAAGCCCTAAACAGTCAAATCAAGCCAAACCAGACCCACCAATGGATCCGGAATGGCGAAAACTATAGGATGACGGGTTGGGTTTTCATGGGTACCCCCGGAATTGGATTAATTTCATTTTTAGCAAAATCGGGGGAAAAAGAAAATAAAAATGCGGAAACGGGCCCTTTAATTGAAATTTAGCAAATCGGGGGGTCTTTTCGGTCGAGAAAAAATTCAGGGGCTTGGGTAATGATGTCCTTGACCTAAAATAAAAAAAAATCAAAATTTTAAAAGCTGAAAATGTATTTTTTTTTTCAAATTCAGGGGTTATGGTTAAAGAAACACATAGCCCCGATTTTCGCTTTTCTTTTTTCGAGAGACCAACATGAAAAAGGAATTAAAGGAAAAATATGGGCTATCTTTTCGTATTTTTGCGGCCTCAAATGCTATTTTTCCCAAATTTTCTTCCTTTTTCCTATTTTCGAAAATTATTTAAAAAATACTCAAACATTCCGAAAAATTATTTTTTGTTGGAAATGGGCCCCCTGGGTTGGGCCAGGGCCTCCAGAACCATTTTTGTAATTTTTCGATTTTTATTTTTATGAATATAAAAATGGCTAAAAATCAGGTGTCAACACTTAGGTGATTGATTCGTCGATTGTGGCTTGTCGACTTGGTGTGTTGGGTTGCTTTCTTCATAGTCGTTGTATGCCGTAAGAGGGACATGCTTTCTGCTACCCGAACCGAAAACCTGGGTCTGGGTGGGCTATCGTAGCAAAAGAAAAAAAATTCACTATTGATGTATAATTCGTCTCATCTACCAATCAAACCTATGAAACTTCCTCTT
>JAGVVM010013307.1:0-14745 GCA_019149425.1 Psidium friedrichsthalianum
GGTGTAATCTTGTGACAATTTGGAAAATTTCCTGGGAAAAAGATACTCAAAGATGTCCAAAATATTCAAAATGTGATGATAGAAAAATTTCTAATCCGCAACTGCATCCATGAAAATAAAAATCGATCCATTAGGCTTAGGTAGAATGGATTTTTTATAGCAGGTATGCGAATTTTAAGGCTCGTCTATCAGGCACCCTTTAGATCGAAATTAATTCGAAAGAAAATAGCGGTTAATTATCTCTTAATTTGTTGCAACTTGAATTTTACATTTCATCCAAAGCAACAATAACTTTCGTACGCGCTCACTTGAGATCATACTTCTTTTTTAACAATCAAGTGCTATGACTTCTAAAAATAGTGTACCTTGAGTGTGTCGTAACTTTTAATCCATCACTTTGAGTGTTATAAACTTTTTAAAAACCACTCACTAAGGGTCAGTAATCCGGCACGGCATGGGCACAAGTGAGAAACATTTTTAGAAAATTTATGTTACTCAATATTCAATCAAAAAATTATATCAGCACTCGAGTTGTGATAAAAGAAAATTTGGCCATCAAATGAGCATCACACATAAATTTTATATACTTACATGAGTAGAAAAAAAAAATTATGAGTACTCAAAGTACATATTCATATGAAATACGATATTGTGATGTCATTTTCACCTTGCCCCTTTTTAGGGACGTTATGAAATTTTTATCTTCTAGGACTTGGTTGGTGACTTTCAAACTCACAATGTCCCCAGGAATTTGGTCATTTGTACAAAATCCGCGTGAAATTGATAGAGACAGTCGTTCAAGAGTAGTGAGTTAAGTCAAGGCCTTCGTAGCGCGAGTTATCACACCCCCCCCATCACTTTTCCACCACGATCATACCCTACATTGTGCCACACAATTACAATTCTAAGGCAAAAGCCCAAAAAAAAAATGATAGCTATGTTTGACCCATTCAGGAAGGCCAAAAATCTTTGCGTTTTCCCACTCATTCCTTCCAGAAGTTACGAGATGTCATTTTTTCCTTCCCCCGTATGGACACCGTCTAAATTTTTGACTAACCTTTTTAATCATTTTTATATAAAAAAATAGAAACTAATTTTCGAGTCTTGCCAAAAATAATTAAATCATTTTTTCATATTATGTGCATTGCATCTATTCTAGTTTGTGGCGGAGATAGAGCTTAATTGACGAGCGATTGACTAAGCATGGGAAAATGTGTTGAAAATTTATGTAAGCCGGGTTGGATTTAAAGAAATATTTTTCAAGGACTGAATTGCACAACTTAAAGACTCAGGGACTAGAATGCAAATATTTAAAACTGAGGGATTTATTTTGCAATAACGAAAAATATGAGTTTAGTGGAGAAATTGTGAAAGGCAAGGTGGAGAAAGGAAAGATGGAGAAGAAAGATGAGAAGAGGAATGTAGAGAAAAGGAGATGGAGATGGGAGAAAGGGAGCTGGATAAAGAGAATGGTGAATAGAGAGATAGAAGAGAAGGCATAAAAGGAGGAAGAAAGAATGCGTAGAGAGTGAGGATTATGAGAAAATCCAAAGGGAACAAATGAGTGAATATTTTTAGCGGAGAGGTTTGAAGAAGTGAAAATTGTAGGAAGCTGGGTGCCACCGCGGCCGAGTTCTTCCTTTATAGACACAAAACTGCCATCCATCCCCGTCGTGGAGTCGTGATCCGAGATCCTGATCAACACGCAATGAGGTTTGAATTTGGTAGTCAAATCCGTCAAAATTAGGAACGATTTGATCTTTAGATATCAAAAAAAATTCGTTGTCTAATTGATTGATTTGAATTGCGATTAAATCTTGTTATATATCGTTCATTGCATGCGTAAAAATTACATCTTTCCAAAATTCAATCATGTAGTATTGCACACGTGATCTATCTTATAATATTATGTTGAACCACATTTTTTTTTAAAGATTACATTTCAAAAATGAAATTCATGTTTAAAAAAAAAATAATTCACGGCATGCATTCATATAGTTTATTTCTTCACATTGTCATAAAAAAATTTGCACCTTTAAACTTCAAGTGAAAATGCATCATAAGTGTCAAATTAACATTTTTCATGAAATTGGTACCGAAGGGGTATTAAATGAAAATTATGTAACCAAGTCCCCGAACTCATTGATCTCTGTTTCGTAAGAATAAAGTATTCCTCCCATACTTTATTTAGGTGTCTAATCAACCTACCCAAATGATTAGTGGAGGACTCCAAAAATTAAAATCTTTTGTCTAATGATCACTTGAACCATAAGTCACGATTTGGTAGAATTTGGGAGAGTTCGAGCTAAGTTATTAATCTAATTAATTAACTTGGTAATCCATTAACCTAAAATTTGGAAAGCTCAATTTTTTTAGGTCGCGACACCCGCTTTTAAGATGTTAGAATTTTTTCTTCTTGCCTTGGTTGTTGACATTTCGGACTCGCAATAAATTCCTCCCAGCCATTTTGTCCGAAATCCGAAGAATTTGATAGAGACAGTCGTTCAGGAGATTGATGTAAAGTCAAGGTCTTTCGTAGTGCGAGTTATCGGTCAACTTTCCCACGACCAGACCCTAATTTGCGCTACGCAATTTGCAATTCTAAGCGCAAAAAGCAAGGTCTTCTCACTCGGCATTCATGAAGCCAAATCTTGCGTGTTTGACCCATTCTTTCAGAAGTGATAGCTGATAATCCAGTGGAAATGGCACTCAGGGTACAGTAAAAAGAAAATCATAGCTCTAAATAAGCTAAGGAAAAATTATCAAAACAGTCATAAACCTATTGTAATGATGTTAATTCAGTCTTAAATTTTTCAATTTGGCCATTCAATTTTAAACCGTTCGATGATTTACAATGTGATCCTTCATGACAATTTTCATCTGAAATTGCTAACCTTGGATGACAACCCCCTAATGGCACGGCTAATTGATTTTTTTTCATTTTTTTTCACATTTTCTTTTTCTATAAAAAAAATGAAAAAAATGGAGAAAAGAAAAATGATTCAAAAATTTTAAAAATTTGCAAAAAGTTCAGTCAGAAGGGCCATGATAGCGGATGTCTACAATAGTGACTTTTCAATCAAAATTGCTCGAAATGATTGCATTAACAAATAGTCATAATGTTTAGGACTAAATTAGTTAAATTGAAAAGTTTCTGGCTAAAATGACAATTATAAATAGGTTTAGGTTTTTTTTTTTTGGTGAATATCTTGATAAGCTACTGATCGTGTTCAAGTAAAGTCGCACAATCACTAGTTTTACTAGGGATAACACGAGATAAACTAAGAACTAAAAGGGCAAAGAGAACCATAATCAACAATTATAACACAATAAAAGTTGCAGAATATTCGGATGATAGTGAATTCAAATCTATATCATATTTGGACATGCAATTTTAATCACAAGATATTATGCTAAGGCCACAACCAATGATGTCGCAGAATTTTGTTCCTGTTTTTGTTGTTGCAAAATTAACATACAATCTTGCGTTGGGTGTGTCCTCAGAATTTTGATTTTTTTTTTTCACTTTTCCCAAGATGCAAAATACTTGTTAAATTGATATACCGTCGGGAACTGAAATCTTGAAATCATGAATCGGGAATCTAATCAATTGGATTGAATAGTACGAGTCGGTCAAGTGCCTAAAATTGATATTTTGTGTCATGGCCTTTTATGAGTTTTGCAAATAATACTGTGTGAAAGGCTTTCTCAATTACGCACATGAGGTTCTATTTATATAATAGACAATTTCCCATTGTTTATTCATAGAAGGATTATTCGAACGAATTACAAATATCTACATGCCGTTTCAGTTATAATTGCATTGTAAAGTGTAAAATTACTTTAATTATTTGTAACTATCATAAAACAATGAAAGTTACATAACTCGATGGATAAACAAACAAAAAATCGAATCGCTAGAATCGGTATGCATATTGAATCGTAGTTCGTTAATAAATAGATAGATTGATAGCGAGTGAGGGATTCGTGGTTCACTAAAAGATACGCGCTTTGATCTCGCATCGAACCATATCAAAGGATTCCTCGATCTTATTTCCTGTGATTTTCGTATTTGACAATGGAAATGCATCAGCAAGCATTAACTAGTGGAACATACAAGGAAAATGTTGACAATTCCCACCGGGTGTTTCTTTGTTGACTTTGCATATTATCCTGTTGCCAATCTTCTAACATAAGCAGTAAATCGAGATGAATTGACACTACTGCTTGAGAAGGTTGGGTGAACATAACTCATTGTATCACTACACCTTGATCCGAATAGCTGTTAACTCTTTTTTTTCCTGCCTATACTATTCGTCACAAAGTTTTCTGAAACTTTGGTTTTGCGATGTTGGGTTATACCAGAGAGTGATCGAGGGCGGGTCAATCATTGATCTACTATCGTTTCCTTTAAAATTCACAAAACTCTGAGCTCTCATAGACTAATTCTATTGTTTTACAGATGAAGTTCATGAGGGGAAGTTGTTCTGACAAGTTTTGGGCAAGGCAATGTAAGTTCCCTGCTCTGAACAACAGAAAAGATGGCTGATGGTGAGCTAAAACACAAATAAGTTTTACTTGTATGCGAAAACAGAGAGGCATGATTTATTTCCCACAAGATTTTGGAGGCAGGATATCGTTTGCCTTCACACTCTTGAAGTATAAGGTGTTGGCAGAACAGAACTTGCATTCTTTCTGAAACACTAGAGTATCTCCTCTTGAGATGAAACGATGACCAGTGATCTTCCTAATTTAAGCACTTTAAGTTCGAAGCTCTAATGAAGACGAAGTCTGGATTTCTCTGTTTTGGAGCAATCAAAAGCTACTGAACTTCTATTGAAGACTCATGCCATGGCAACATGCGCCTAGCACTCCGAATAGGAACCGATTGATTGCCCAATCTGTCATGTTACACAGTGGTAGTAAGTTGCAGGAAACCCAAAATTATGGTGGATGGCCGCGAGTAGAAACAATTAGTTTCTGATAGAATGCACTCTGAAAAGATCCATAATTGAAACTTTTCTGCATGTAAGACGATTTTGCGTCTACATAAATCCGAAATAAAAGTATAGATGGAGCAACAGAGGACAAGATAATAACACTAGATTCATCAATACTATTTTCTCACTCTGACTTGACGTGGATATTTAACTTTCACTTCGAAGACACTAGTTGATATGGGCTAAACACTCAACTTTTGCTGACAGTCAAAAGTATTTTAAGACTTAATTAATTAGTCTAGACTATTCTGATTTTGATTAAAGATCTTAGACCTTCTTGCATGTGGTTGACAGAGCAACGCCATTTATCAGACGACATCTTCTACAAATGGATCCAGTGAACAGCTTGAAGATGTTGCATCTCTCACAAGATCAGTGGCTGTCTCTGAATTTCGAAGGCCATGGAAAGTGGTTGACAAGCTGATAGTTCCTGAGAAATCGTTTCCATCGATGGCCTGAGTTGGGGATTAGCAGATAAGCAACTGACTGCAAGCTTGAAGATGGTCAGAAGTTCATCCTCAATGCCTGGCATGGTGTGGGCAGGCGTGAATCAATATATTCCTCAAAACAACTGAGATCTCCATGTCAAGTGGAGCTAGTAGAGATGAAATGCTATCCCCCGGATGTCTTCCTTTGATCACCTCGATGGCCACTACTCCAAAGCTATACACATCGCATTTCTCCGTCACCTTCATTGTGTAAGCAAGCTCTGCACAAAGAGGGAGATATATGTGTTATCATGAAGACATTGCTTTAGCTCAACCTTAAATTAAGAGTCGATTTTAGAAATTAACCTGGAGCTACATAACCATATGTGCCGACGACAACACTCCAATTTGATGTATCCAGCTTCAGAAGCTTAGCCGTGCCAAAGTCAGAAACATGAGCCTCATACTCGGAATCAAGCAGAATGTTGTTACTTGAAATATCTCGATGAACGATTGGAGGGTTACAATCATGGTGCATATAAGATAGAGCATAAGCCACGCCTTTTACAATATTCACCCTCTTGTTCCAGTCCAACCCTTTAGCTTCTTCTTCATTGCTCAAGATTGTAGACAAGCTTCCTCTGTCCAAGTACTCATACACCAAGAATGAGTGTTGTGGATGAGAACAAAAGCCCTTAAGTTTCACAATATTGCGGTGTCGAATTTCCGTCAATGCCCTAATCTCATTCAAAAATTCCTTTTGTTCTGTTTGCCCACTATCAGCCGTTTGATGGAGCTTCTTTACAGCTACTGTATCACCTGATCTTAATTTGGCTTTGAAGACACTTCCATAGCCTCCCCTTCCAATACAGTAAATCTCATCAAAAGCCCCTGTGGCTTCAATGATGTCTACATATAAGATCTTTCCATCGTACTTCGATAGAGAAAACACTTCAGTTGTCTTAGGTGCTTGTTCCGCTGTTGGATGGAACTTCTTTCTGCAGAAAGCGACGAATATTCCAAGAAAATAAACAGGAGAACTGCTCCTAGCAGAGGAAAGACAATACAAACACTCTGCGTCCCACCGGGAGAGTTTTTCCTATCCACCGCCGCTAGATTACAGGGCTCAAGTCCTTCAACATTTCCACACAGTCCACTGTTGCCTTCTAATGCTTCCTTTGTTGCATCTTGGAATGCCGTGGTGTTGGGGATTGGACCCTCAAACTCATTGTGGAGATGTCAACCTTCATTAAAGCCGGCATATGCTCGAAAGTCTCATATATAAGGCCAGAAAGGTTATTGTGCGAAAGGTCAAGTTTCACTAGGCTTTGCAGCTTGCTGAATTGAGCTGGGATCTCACCGCTTAACAAGTTATAACTCAAGTCCAGCTCGGACAAATGAGTTAGCATCCCTATTTCCCCGGAATATCTTGGCTCAACTGGTTGTTGCTCAAATTCAAGAGGAACAAGTTTGAAGAAAGCTCAATACTCTGCGGGATAGACATGCTTAATCTATTTCTGGACAAATCCAATGTTAGGAGGCCAGATAGCGATACAATCTCGAGACTTATACTGCCAGAAAGTCGGTTCCCACTTAAATTCAATTTCAACAAAGAAGTCAATTTTCCAAATTCTTTTGGAACCTCGCCGACTAAACCATTGAAAGAAAGATCAATTGCACTCAGTTGAGTCGCATTTCCAATCTCAGGAGGCAAGCTACCAGTGATGTTATTTCCAGCAATTCTTAGATCACTTAAACGCATGCAACTTCCCCATTTTGTTGAGATTTCTCCATAGAACTTGTTGAAACTCATGTCGATAAAGTTCAAGTTGGGTAGACACTAAAGGTCTCGGATATGTTTCCAGTGAGCTGGTTTCCCTCGAGGCGTACTCTAACTAAGCTTGTGCAATTTCTCAAGCTTCTAGGGATAGAACCAGTTAAGTTGTTGCCACTCACTGTGAGGTTTTGGAGCAACCCACCTCGGCACAAGTTCTCTGGTAAGGAGCCAGAGAAACTGGTTTGTATCCAATTGCAGCACCATCAAGTTCATCAGATCCCCTAAGGATCTAGGAATTGAACAGAAAGCTGATTGTCGCGAAGGAACAAATATTCTAGGTTGGTCAAGTGACCCAAAGAAGAAGGAATTGGGCCAGTGAGTGATTTCTACTCAGCTCTAAGTCACGCATAGCGCGGAGATTTCCTATCTTGTCAGGAATGTGACCAGAAAGCTGGTTACCATAGAGATAAAGAAGGGTAAGCTCCGTCAAATTGCCTAATGTCGGCGGGATTGAACCAGTAAGATTATTATCGTTAAGGCTTAACCAGCTAAGAAGGTTCAAATTCCCTAACTCTAGGGGGATGGAACCAGTAAGTTATTGGCAAATAGGTGCAGCTGTGTCAATTTGGTTAAGTTCCCCAAAGTGGAAGGAATTGGTCCTGTCAGGAAGTTGTGTTCATGTGGAGCACTTCCAAATCTGTCATATTTCCCATTTCAGGGGAATAGAACCAGAAAGGGAGTTGTTGTAGACATACAATAGCTAATTTGCTCAAATTACCCAATGAGGAAGGATAGATCCATGCAACTGATTGGAATAGAGCAAGCTCATTGAGCAAATGCAAATGCCCAATTTCTTGGGAATTGAGCCATTTAAATCATTGAAAAATAGGTGTAGGACTTCCAGTTTATTTAGACCACCGATCTCTGGCGGTATTTTGTTCGAGAATCGATTGAAAGAGAGGTCAAGATAGGTGAGCTTGCTTAGGAGACCGATTTGAGGCGGAATGTGGCCAGAGAGACTATTTAGGCTCAAGTCCATGACATGAGATTAGACAAAGTTGAGAATGGGAATTCATCAAGTGTACCTTCGACATTAGCGCTAGTGAGGTTAATCCTGATCACGCTCCCAGCTCGACAAGAGATGCCATGCCAAGTGCACGGACTAATGGTCGACTTGGAATTGTTGGCATTACGAAGAGAGGGAATCCAGGAAGAGAGGGAAGAAACCGAATGTTGCCAAGACTGGACTTCCAATGGAGGAGGGCTTGTGCTTCTATAGGGGAAGCATGAGCAAAAAGTGGAATGACAAAGGAAGTGAAAAATGCAAGGGCAGCCAAAAGGCTCATGACCCTCTTGAATTCCTGTGAAGAATCCATGGATTCTTCTTCTTCTTTTGGTTCAAGGAAGTTGGGTTTTTTTTTTAGGGGTTCCTGAGGCAATGAAAGATGCTTAAAATGCTTGTGAAAACTAACCTCCCTATCAACTTCCCTTTATAGCGGGAAACTGATGAAGACCAAGAAAGAGTATGTTCATATTGCTTCGGAGTAGCATCCCAAAGTTGACCGAAACTAATGGATAATGACGCCGCAAGTGCAAAAATTTTCTACGAGCTCATTTGAGTATTATAACAATTTTTTTACCACTCAAGTGCTACAACTCTTAAAAAACATTTACCTTAAGTGTCGTAACTTTTAATCATCACTTTGAGTGTCAAAACTTTTTGAAAACTGCTCACTTAAGTGTTAGTAATCCGATGCGGCATGGCACATGTGGTGGAAATTTTTTTTTAAAAAAAGTTATGTTATTCAAACGATCGATTTAAAAGTTATATAACATTCAAGTGGTTAAAAAAGATTATGGCGTCAAGTGAGCCTCGTACATAATTAACGACACTTATATGATAGAAAAAAAAATTGTGGTACACAAATAAATGTTATGTGAAAGTTATGATACCTTTGTACCATTTTCTTCTATCTCCCTTTTAAGACGTTAGAATTTTTTCTTCTTGCACTCGGTTGGTGACTTTCGGACTCGCAATAAATTCCTCCCAACCATTTATGACGAAATCCGAAGAATTTGATAGAGACAGCCGTTGAGGAGAGTGATGTAAAGTCAAGGTCTTTCGTTGGCGAGTTATCATCCAACGTTCCACACGATCAAACCCTAATTTGTACCACACAATTTGCAATTCGAAGCGCAAAAGCAAAGTTTTCTCACTCGGCATTCATGAAGCCAAATCTTGCCGTGTTTGACCCATTCTTTCGGAAGTTATGATATGTCATTTTTCCCTTCCCCTTGTAAGACGTTAGAATTTTTTCTTCTTGGACTTGGTTGGTGACTTTTCGGGCTCGCAATAAATTCCTCCCAACCATTTTGTACGAAATCCGAAGAATTTGATAGAGACGGTCGTTCAGCAGAGTGATGGAAAGTCAAGGTCTTTCGTATGCGAGTTATTATGCAACTTTCACACGATCAAACCCTGATTTGTGCCACGCAATTTGCAATTCGAAGCGCAAAAGCAAGTTTTCTCACTCGGCATTCATGAAGCCAAATCTTGCCATGTTCGACCCATTCTTTCGGAAGTGATAGCTGATAATCCCGCGGAAAGTGGCACTCAGGGTACGATTAAAAAGAAAATCATAGCTATAATAGAATGGGAAAAAAATTATCCAAAAAAATTATAAATCTATTGTAATGACGTTAATTCAGTCCTAAATTTTTCGATTTGGCCAATTTAATCTTAACCCTTTAATGATTTGCCAATATAGTCCTTCATAACAATTTCAACTGGAAATTGCTCATATCGGCATTAGACAAGTCACAATTCCTAATCACCAAAGCTCCCATTATTTATCTAGCAAGGCAGTCAGCTGGCGAATCACCATATAGATGCTCTGAATGGATCACTTTATAAATAACAAGCAAATCCTATACTCTTTTCCCATGCAGCAAAATGCGCTTTCTAGAGTTCCAAAATGATCTCAATGAGACTAGTTGTCTAATCATTAGCAAGAGCAATATGAACATGTACCAGCTCCATCCCAAACCGAAAAAACATCTACTCATTTCTTAAACTTGGTCTTGAAAAACCGGGTTTAGCTCACATGAAAACAACTCGAATGGGTTTGAAGGAGAAGCAAGTGCAACATGAGCCACGGAGCAAGTGCATCCGTTGGTCCAAGAGGGGCTCATCCATGTATGTTGAAGTATTATCATACGTGGTTGTTGATGACGAGTATTAAATGTTCTTTATATTCATATAGTCTATCTTCACTTATGAGCTTAAGTTTTTGAATGGACTTTCTAACATGATATTAGAGCCAATGCTATCTCTTTTACAAATGTACGTGATCAAAATTCCACATGAATGACCATGGTTAGAATTTCACGTCACTCATACTCCGATTTGCAAGTAAGAGGGGGTGTTGAAGTATTATCCAACACTGCTTGACAATAGGTCCTAAATACTCTTTATATTCATAGGGTCTTGCTTCCTCCACCTACTAGTTTAAGCTTTTGAGTTATACTTTATTGCAACGCTACATTAAGGCTTACTAATTCCTCGCTCTCCCCTTAATCTTTTAATCTTTCGATTAAGCATATGCAAAAACGATTCACATCTCCAGACAAGTATAATAACAAGCAAGGATAGTCAGAAGAAAACTAATAACCAGTAATAGAAAATGCTCATTTTATTAATTTATTGTTAACCCTGGGAATTTTGTATTTACAAGCCCTATTTCAAGGCCACTTCCTACAACCAACGAAATATATTAGGATCAGAATTGAGGTTAATGCTACTCCAAAATAAAACTACTCCATGAAGGTTCACGTCAACGTCCTCTGCTCAACACCAGTAGTCGATAGGGGTCTCAAGGTCCTCGCTCGAGTTAGAGACCGGTTCCCTTGCCTTAGGTCCTAAAAATAGTTAACAATAATGGATGAGATAAATCTCAGCAAGTTAACGACCTAAACCTCAATTAGGAGGTCAACTCAGCTCAGATGCACATAATTCAAGCAAATACAGTACAATATTCACAAGCATGTCATCACACAATTATAGGCAATCAAACATTGCCTCGACACACAATCGACATGTCTTAAACCATGATATGCAAAATGTATACAACACAATTGAACACCCATCAACATCCTCAAACTCAATGCAATCAAATGTCTTTCACTCATCACTGCCACTCAGGTATTCATTCGATCAATTACCGTTGATCGAGAAATGCTCATACTCACACAAGGGTCTTTCGACTATACCGAGCATTATTCATTCAATCAATTATGACCGATCGAGGCACGCCAGTTCTCACATGGGTTCTTCTGGTTTAACCAGGTATTACTCATTCAATCAATTACAGCCGATTGATGGCACACTTGTTTTTCTATGGGGGGTTTCTGGCTTATCTAGGCAATTATCATTTCAATGAATTACGGCCGATCGAGAGCACGCTCGTCTTCTACCAAGATCTTTCGGCATATGTGGGCAGTTATCCTTTCGATTAATTACGGCCGATCGAGAGCGCGCCCGTTACCATATGGGAGTCTTTCGGCTTATTTAGGCAACTCTCACAGTAATGCAACTCTAATGCCAAAATGAAATAAATAAATCACATATGATCACATACACGTAATTAAATAATCAAAGTTATACAAGCCAATTTATAAATTAATTCCTAACGTAGACATCACGATTCAAGCAAAAACTATCACAATATAATATTAGAAAATATTAATAAAAATAATAATATTAGAATAAATCGATAGCTTATCGCCTAAATATCGATAACTTATCACTAATTTAATGATAGCTTATCACCTAAAAATCGATAACTTATCGTCAATTCCTCAATAGCCTATCACCTAAAAATGGATAGCTTATCACCAAATCCTCAATAGTTTACCGCTCAATTTTTGATAGATTACACCAAAAACATGATAGCTTATTCGCTCAAAACAATGATAGCCTATCATCCAAATCATGATAGTCGACTCATCCCTTCAATGTATTGCTCAAACTTTCAGTTAAACATGTTTTTTCACTTTGTGAGAATCAAACTTTAATGCAATGTACTTTCAAAAAAGTCAGACCTAACCCTGACTTGACCTAAGAATCGTCCCTTTGTAATGCATTTACATTGGGTCACTCTTGCCCTACTGCCATACTAGAAGCTTGTGCCAGAATCTGCCACCTTGTCCAAGCTTCTCGCCTTCCAAGTGCGATCACTTTCTGCCTCATAAGACTTGGTTATTGACACTTGCTTTCTTGGCCAATGGTTCATGTTTAGGAAAATTTTTAGAAATCATAAAATTGAAGAAAAAATCAAATTTGGGTACTTGGCCAAGGCTAGGGAGCCAATTTTGAACAAAAAAATAAAATTTTCGGAATTTTCAGGGCATTTCCTGGCATTTTAGTTTCAAAAATTCATATAAAATCAAGAAAAACAATGAGGCAAATTGAAAAATCATCTTTGGAAGCCTTTGGCCAAGGCCTAGGTAACCATTTTTGAAAAAAAAAAAAAATTTCATTATTTTCGCATTTTTTAATATTGGTAGAAAATAGAAAAATACTCAAAAATCAAAAAAAAAAATATAGTATTTGAAGTCCACAAAATACGAAAAAAATAGCCAATATTTTAATTTGAAATTTTCTCATCATTTTGGCGTGAAACAATTTCATTAAAAAATTAGTTGGAATTTTTGGGTTTACTTCGTTAATCTCATTTTTAGATAATGCAAAAAATTCTAGAAAATCCATTTAAGCTCTGTGTTTTTCAGTTTTTTTTCGTATTTCTGAAGTGGGTGTCATCCCCCTCTATTTTTCAAAAATTCCAAGTCCCAGCCCAAACAGTCCAACGATATTGTCATATTTCGCTAAAAAGGACCAAAAAGTAATCTTGATCTTTGCCAAATCAGTCCCCAAAGCATACCTAAAATTCACTTAAAAATTTCTAGGTACTAGAATAAAAAAATCGGGGCACGGGCACATCACCCTCTAGATTTGTGGCCTTCTAAATCCATGGTAGTGGTATTTTTTGCAAAAAAAAAAACGTCATACTAGGAGTTGGATTTGGCGAAATGGGTTATCGGGTCAAACTGGAAAATGGATTTTTGTGCCAATTCATGGATCTTTTTTATGATAAATTCATTCTTAATATATCCGTTGTGTCATAGAATCCAATTTTGGGCTTATTTTTTATTAATTTTGATTTTTTTGGAGTAAATTTGTGAAGAATTTGGTCGTCGGGTCTGTGATTACAAATCACGTCCGACCCAACAACCCGATCAACCCATCTTCTCCTGTGTCAAATCTCGTGTGCAAACAGATTGAAGAGGAGGTCTAATAGATTCGTGCCAGTCCCAGGAAAATATAAAAAGGAGGAGATCTCTCATGGGGACGGGTACCAATAAAAAAAGATTGGCAAGAGGGGGTAAGGAGCGAAGAGAATTAGAGCAAGAAAACAAGTCATTTTCAAGCTCGCGGAAAATGCCTTGAAAGTGAGCCCGAGATGTTGAAGCTCACGTCAAGACGATTCATGCGATGCGGGGAGCTGTACCATCGGTCCTCGGAAGCTTCGCCTTGATCCAAGAAATTCCGCTCTGAAACTCACTCTGTCTTCGTCGACGACACTGAATAGGTAAACACCATACTTGACCGGCTTCAAGTTCTATAAATGGCTAGTCCTGATTTCTTTAGATACTTCGAGATTTTCGGAGCCAAAACAATCTTCAATGTTTTAGTGAATGAATTTATACCTTTACTTTTGATTCCATCGCATTAAAAACCATTGAGTCCATTCCCAAACCTGAAAATCTACCTTGAAGCCCGGAGGTCATTGCTACGCGACGCCAAGGCTTCCTCGTTGTCAGGTAAGTTCCATCAACTTCTGTGATGTGTTCGTTGGATTAGGCTAGCACTTTAACGCTAGAACGCGCTGGAGCGTGCCTTTGCCAGAGAATAGTCTCGGCCGAAGGTAGTTAGTTTTTCAGGTGGCAATTGTTGACTGGAAATTGCTTGTGATGCATTAGAAAAATAGCTTCTGAGGTAACTTCGGGTGATTTTAGACTTGAATTCGGTTGAATCGTGACGTTTAGCTTAGGTTTTGGCTTGGGCCAGCGAGTCACCGACCGAAACAATAACGTTCGACGGGCACTATTTAAATGGCTTCATCGATGAGGGTTGACTCGGTCAAACGATGGATAATGAGTCAACAGCTTGACGTGAAGGACATTTGGCAGCACGTAGCGAAGGAGTTTCAATAAACATTTTTCAAAAAAAAATTCCATTTGAAAAAAAAAAAACTATTTTTCGATCTTGTGGCCCAAGTTTGGCCATGTTTGTTCGAAGTATAAAAACCGTTCATTCTTTTTTTTTTGAAAACTTCGATTATCCTTTTCAACAAATTCGAGGAATTCATTGTGTAGGGTAAATAAAAAAAACTTGATCGAATGGCATGGAATAGCCATTGTGTCTCCAACACCGCCCTGTTTTTAGTGATCAGAAAAGAAAATTAGAATAAAATGGGGAAAA
>JAGVVM010013308.1:0-20620 GCA_019149425.1 Psidium friedrichsthalianum
AAACAATCGAGACTGTATATTAAAATTACGGAATTTTTAATTTAATTAATATAAACTCTGAATCTTAATCAATATTCAATATGATTCATAAATTTTAATCTAACTAATATAATCTCTAAAATTTTAAAATATATTTAACTTAGCCCTCAACTATAGAAAGATGGTCTCATTTCATCGATTCAAGTTCAAGAACGGTATTGAACATTTATCATGATTCAGAGACTTGGTTTAATATTTTTTTAAAAGTTTAGTAATTACGTTAAATAAATTGAAAATTAATTAATCACATTATAGATTAGATTAAAGTTCATGGATCATATAGCCAAATTAATAGTTCATAGAGGAACCATAAAAAACACATCATCATTGAAAAATTAATACAACAGAAAGAAAGCAAGTAAAATAACACAAAATAAAAAGAAAATGGCCGGAACAATAACTGACGAGCGAAGCAACCGAACAAAGAAAGGACATTAACTTCAGTACCATAAAATAGAAGAAATCTTAATAGTGGGGCTCCGCTGTTCCTCTCTTTCTGCTTTCTGTTCACTCTTTTCCAGGAACATGAAAAAGAACAGATAAAAAAAGAATTAGTCTTGCTTTTGGAACGTTTCGAAAGAAAAAAAAAAGGTAAATTTTCTTGGGAAAAATTGAAATTCATGTTTCGTGATAATTTGTACAAGAGCTATAATTGAGAGGAGTGAGATTTTTTTTTTACGCACCTTTTCATTTGTGTTTAGTTAATTTCAACAGGTGATGATAATTATCCAAAACAAGTTATGTCGACTTTTTCCTTGTATTTTTGGTAAATCCTTACTTGTAAGCTTAATCACGTATCTTTCTTATAGGCTCGGAAAATCATTCGAAAATAATGCATCATCTTGTACATCATAATAACAATTATGTTCCTAAACAAAGTAGATCATTCGGGTGTACCGATGATACGCAGGAGTAAGAGCGAGGGAAAAAAATTGACTAGACCAAGAACCACTCAACCCGGATCAAACTAATCGGTTTAGTGCGGTTTTCGGTTCCATAAAATGGAACGGTATTTTTTGGTTCGGTTCTTGGTTCTAGAGATAGAATCGCCCAGATCGGACTCAGTGTTTTTTTTTTAATCTTGTTTCTTATCTTTAAATAAACAATTTAAACTTTTAATTGTTATGATATTTTCACGCGTTAAACGCGCGTGAATTGTTGTTTAAGCACATGTGACCGGCTCCTAAGTGACATCAATCGGATCGAAAATGGATCACCCTAATGTTGGAGACAACAAGAAAAGCACGCACGACTTATTTTTAAGGTTTACTGTTGTGTCATTAGATCACAATAAACATGCTCCACCGATATGAGTACAAGCATAAATGAGAAGATTATCCGGATCAATCTTAATCACATCATCGCCCAGTAATCTATTGGGTGCAAGGACATCACTTTGCGCGATGAAGCAATACGAAACATAAATCGACATGAAGGTAAACTACAATTCGCTTGATCCAAATATTAACGCTGGGTTAAAGATATTCTCGTCGCGTGTCAATTATCCTTTTGCCTAAAAAAAATCAGCATTTGAAAAATTCTCTCAAAAATGATCGCGACGTCCTGCTCATGAAGATCGAACTTCATACGCGCTTCACTTATTTTTCGGTCGGCTCTGGAAGCCAATTTCACTAGCTCTCTTATGCTGATTCAATCACTCGTGATCATATTCATCCGATTTCGAAAATTATTTTGAATTGAGCTATGATTGTTATGAAAGATGGTATCTCAATGATCTTTCAATTGCTAATATGGACGTCGGTCGTGATTTTTTCACTTTTTCTTTTTTCCCGGACGTTTGATTTCACGGTGAATGCACGTAAAGGTGGTGATGCATTAAAACTATATCCAAGTTTCGAGCTGAAACGGTCGATTTAAGGGGAAGGAAAGACAGAGGGAGAGCCCCGTGCGGTGCAAACGTCAACATTTCTGAGCTCTAGAAGAAGAAGAAGAAGAAAGCGACATTAATGACTCTCTGAAACTCCGTCAGAGGACTCCATTGATGCTCTCTCTCTCTCTCTCTTCGATCCACTTCCCAAATTTCCCGTTCTCTCTCTAGTCTCTCTCTGTCTCTGTCTCTGATGCAAATGTCGCAGAGCTAAAGACACGTTATTAACCACCGAGAACAAGTTGTGTACGTTTTCCATGGCGACCACAGCTACCACCACCACCACCACCTCCTCCACAACTACCACTCAACTGAAGCTCCAAAACCCACCCACCAAGCCCAAACGCCGCAAGTGCCGCGAGACCACCATTTGCACCTCCCCCAGCCCCTCCTCCTCCTCCTCCTCCTCCACCGCCGACCGCCCTCCCAAGCCCGGCCCGCCGGTCGTCTCTCCTCCCGACGACGACTCCTGGTGCTGCCCCGCCTCCAGGCCGCCGCCGCCTCCGCCGCAGCGGCCCGACCCGGCCCACGCCCTCCCTCCCGGTTCGCCCTTCCGGATCAGGTTCTCGCCCGGGAGCCTATCCCCAGTCATGGACTTCGCGGCGACGTCCGTCAACGGCCACTCTCCGAGCGACGAGGCCTTCGCGTCGGGGGGATTCACGAAGTTCAACTCTATGCTCACCGCCGGTCTCCTGAACCCGATGTCGCCTCCGCCGCCGGCTGGGGCTGCCCTGCCCGAGAAGGCCCGATCCAGCCCGACCCTCTTCGAGATGATGGCCAGCGAACCCGACATGATCCACCCGAGGACGCAAATGCATATCCCAGTTCACGCATCGAGCGTGAGGCCTCCGTTGCCCATTCTCGACAAGCAAGCCCTGACCTTGCAGCGAATATCGGAGGTCCTGGCCTCGAGCAGTCCGGGGAGTCTCTTCAACGACTCTGCTTCGAGTGACATTAGGCTCACGTTGAGCTCTAAGGATGGGGCTATTAGTGTTTTATGAATGTGCATAGGGAAATACTTGCGGCGCATAGCCAGTTTTTCGCTTCGAAGCTGTCGGATCAGTGGATGAAGCAGCAGCAGCGGTCGGCGGCGGCGCCGCCCACCGTGGAGATTGCGGACTGCGATGATGTCGAGGTGTACGTGGAAACGTTGAGGTTAATGTATTGCAAGGATCTGAGGAGGAGGCTTATGAAGGAGGATGTGAGCAGAGTTCTTGGTATCTTGAAGGTAAGGCATGATAAATTTGGTTTCATCGTATTGAATTTGCTGATTTGGTTCTTGAAAATGTAATATGGAGAGGGAAGGAGCTAGAGTTTTGTGGTCTTGAAAATGTTATGCCATAGCATCTTGAAGCAGTTGAAAGTAAATCAAAGTAATTAAAATGGTTGTTGGTTTTATCACATTGCCTTTTTTATAAGTGACTTGGGTCGTTAGAAAGGTTATTGGGAGCATTGAATGTGATGGTTTGCTTTAATGCTTCTAGGTTTCGGCAGCAATTGGTTTTGATGCTGGGGTGTTATCTTGTTTGGAGTACTTAGAAGCTGCTCCATGGGCCGAGGATGAAGAAGAGAAGGTGGCTTCTCTGTTATCAAATCTTCGATTTGATGGAGCCGCTACTGGTGAAGTTCTGAAGAGGGTTTCTATGGAAGTTAGTAAAGGAGTAGTTGCGGGGAACGACAATGAGGAAGTGTTGCTTAAGCTTTTACATGTGGTCCTTGAAGGAAAGGATGAAAAGGCGAGGCGGGATATGAAAGGGTTAGTGGCTAAGATGCTTCGAGAGAACTCGTCTCAGAGTGATATTCGGAAAGAGTCCTTATATGCTGCCTGTGATGGGTGCTTGCAATCGCTTCGCGAGCATTTTCTGCTAGCTGCAGAATCAGAGTTGAAAGATGTAGCTCAGATTGCTCGGCAGGCCAATAATTTGCACTGGCTTTTGGATGTCTTGATCGATAGACAGATTGCCGAAGACTTCCTCACATCTTGGGCTTCTCAGTCTGATATGTCTGATGCACACCCTAAAGTACCGGTGGTTCACAGATTCGAAGTAAGCACAGTTACAGCGCGGTTGTTTGTGGGGATCGGGAAAGGGCGGCTTTTGGCTTCAAAAGATGCAAGGTGCCTCTTATTGCAGACATGGTTGGAGCCATTCTACAATGATTTTGGGTGGATGAGGAGGGCGTCCAAGAGTCTTGATAGGCACTTAATTGAAGATGGCCTTAGCAATACGATTCTCACATTGCCTCTATCCTGGCAACAGGAAATAATGCTTGCTTGGTTCGACAGATTCTTGAATTCAGGTGAAGATTGTCCGAACATCCAAAGAGGTTTCGAAGTTTGGTGGCGAAGGGCTTCTGGAGGAGAAATGGCGACCAGCAGCAGCACGGTTGCTACAGCTTACTGCAGGAACTGCTGAGAATTCCTAGATCGTTTATCTTGATCAAAGAGTCTTTCTCAATAGGTATATCTCAGCTTTTTAGTTTAATTATTATGCTTCCAAATTGAGTGCTCTGTCTCTGAATTTGCTCTATCTCATGAGAGTCTATCAAGATTATCTGCATCTTCAATCCAAATGCTTTTATGGTAAATATTTTCCCGTGATAAAATTGTGTTCCATCTCATTTCTCCAACGACAATGGTAAGTAGGGGTGAGTGGTTCCAGGTTCCGTACAGGTTCTACCTGGAACCTGAAATCTACCCGTCTATATAGGTTCCTCATTTTGTGGAACCTGGAACCTACCCTGCATATTTTGGAACCTAGAAGCTACCCTGTCACAGGTTCCAGGGTCAGTCTCAGGTTCCACATGTATTCTTGGTTGAACAATTACAGTGAATAATCACATTTAATAACCATCACCTACTGCTAAAATTCACTCACCACAACTAATATTTAGAGACGAAAAATATGAAACATTAACAAAGTAAAAGTCTTAATGATAAAGTGGTTCCGGATTACACACTCAGTATTGGATATTATGGAATACCGCAGGATGACGTAAAGACATATACCAAGAAAAAATATAAAAACTTGCTTCAGGGTCCAGGTTCCGGTTCTAAGTTCCACCTACCTAGAACCTGAAACCTACCTGTTAGAATAGGTTCCCTAATTTTTGGAACCTGAAACCTACTATCCATACCTTGGAACCTGGAACCGATCAGTTCCATTGATCCAGTTCTTCAGATTCCAGGTTCTACTCTGGAACCATGCTCACCCCTAATGGAAAGTGTCACATCTGTGGAACTGCATATACTAATGTGGATTTCTCTTCCTTTAGGAGGATGGTCTTTTTAAACTAATTCCAGTGGGCTTTTATGACATGATGGATGGTTCAACCTGGTTTAGTTGGAAACAAAGATCAAACTCAATAGCAAGTAGTTGGGCGTCTGACTAATAACAAGAAGATCCATATTGTGGTGTTGGTGGACTTTTGTCGAATTGGTGAACCATGAACTTCTAGGTTGTTGAATGATGAACTTACAAAGCCATATTAGTTGATCCTGGCTGATAGCTGGCACTTTCGCCTAATGTCATATGCTCATTTGATAGCTTTTGTTGACTTAATGGTTATGATAAAGTGCCATCAAATATGGAAAATTACTTTCTTGGCATATACCTTGGGTTGCTGTTAAAGTGTAAACATTACATCAGTGAATTGGTTCGTTTGAGGTCTGTTCGCCATTTCTCCCTTTAGATTCTACTGTTTTTGTCAATCCGATGACGTCAAAAACTAGCTTGGCATAAGATGAGTTGATAACTTTGCACTTTTCGTTGATCTTAGCAACTGCTCTAATTAGGGTTGCATTTTCAAATTTTTTTTACATGCAGAGACAAATAGTCTGAGATCAGAGCGCTAGGCGGATGCATTTCCCTAGTTAATGTGAACTCTGCTAGAGTTCAATGGAGTGGATCGCACAAGTAGATATCTGAACTTCAATTGCGTGACCTCTGATGCTGTAAATGGAGTTGCAGAATTCTCGAAGGCAGGATAATTGGTTTCATATGCTCTTAGATGGGGTTAGGGAACATTGCTCTCTCCCAGCTTGGGATATGTTAACTATAGAGTGTAAGTTGGTTGCCAGCGATGTTCAGGACATTGGTCCTCAAACATGGTTTCAGAGTGTAGATAGCGGAATCTAATTCCAGGTGATATATGCAATATTTGTTGCGCAATGCGGAGCTACTTGTTTGTCTGGATATTTTCTGTGTTTCTCTGGAAAATCATACCTTTAGCTTCTGTCTTACCGTTGTGGGAAGAATGCATTTTCAAATCCGTTGCAGTTCTTGTGCTAAATTAAGTTTGGTCCGAGCTTAGCTAGCAAACTCAAATGTATGTTGATAGTAGCTTTTGTCTTGTTCTTCCGGCAGAAACTGTCATATTCTAACTCTCCTCTCTCTCTCTCTGACTTTTGCTCTGCTTGCTATGCTCTGTTTTCAGCAAGAAAAATTTCTTCTGAGATGATATGCATGTTACATCCTAAGGAAGCCTATGTTCGAGGAACATGCCTTGACATCCGGAATTCACTGTACGTGCATCGGACAACTGTGGGAATGCACTCATTCTCGACTAGCTGAAGAATAAGTAGCATGAACAAGTTTTCCCCCCATCTGATCCTGATATAGCGTCTACCCTCATACTAATCCCATGATTACAACCAGCCCATCCTACGATTCTGGCCCACTACGCAATTTGCTCTACCTCCCACCTTTGCTCCGGCGCCGATTTTGCTCGCCTTTTCACTCTAGGTCGCAACCCTCTCGTTCCCAAAGTGGGGGAAGAACGAATTTAGCATAGGGCAGTCGTAGTTCAGCTCCCCCGGCTTCGCATATTTTTGCCTTAACCAGAAACAGAGAATTTCTTAGATCAGTACCAGATGTATAAGGACTTTAAGAATCGATGATTCCAAACAGTCTGGTTCTCATTACCATTCTTGATCAACCAACATGTCGTCTGTCAATCCAAATTCCCTCAGCTCTCCTCGGTGTGATGCACTAGCAAGCTATATCTGCACCGTTGTCGGGGATCGTTTTAGTTTTGATAGCTTATACGTAGCCCCAGTGAAGCACAGAAGCAAAGAAATACTCTGTTTCAGGACCTGTCGAGAAGAGTTACCTTCCACCATACCCTCTTTCCATCACCATCATTTGACCGTTGCCCAGATTATTGAGGCCCTCGAATTGTTCCGAGGTCCACTTGTACCACCTCATCAGGAAGACCCGCAGTGTGAGTCCATGCGACACGATCACCAGGTTCATGTTCTCATTCCGCTCCCCCGGTGGTTGGAACCGCCCGATGTCGATATCGGCCCTTAGAGTTTCTCTAAATCCTGTTTTCACACGGTAAACGTTACCTCAATATTCATTTTTGCTGTTCCCATGAATCCAAATGCGGAGTGAAATTGATGGGGGTGCAAAAAGAGAAGAACCATACCAGTAATTCTATCATAAAACATCTGCTGCAGATTCTCCATCAGGGAATCTGTAGAAGAAACGACCATACATTATTCTGATTTGTTTCTCAACTCTCATCTTCTCTCTATCCTGGAAATTCCCTTCGAAACGAAAAAGAAAACAAATTCAAGAAAATCAATTGAAACTGAAGTGGTTTTGAATAGCTATTGTCTGGCAACAAACAAGAGGAAACTCGAGATCTGCTTACCGAAATCCTGTTCTCTTAGGCGAGTCTCTTCTCTCATGCCGGCAATCCTTGACCTCTCAAAAGCCCTGCCCAAACACCTCAGCGTCTCCAGGGTTCTTCTGTAAGGCGACACATAGAAGTAGACCTTCCAATCATCCGCTCCATCTTTCTCTATCATCTCTCTGATCTTCCAACCAGTTGCTCCGCTTCGGCCATCCCCTTGTCGGTGAGGTTGATCTTAGGATCGGGGACCCTCGTGTACACGCTCTCATCCACATTACCTGCCGGCGTTGTGTGTAACTCCGATCATTACAAACTCGAGATGCAAAATTACAATTCATCAGCAGGGGTTTGCCTTTTATCTTCCTAACTGTCTTAGTGCCGCAATTAGGAGCAATCGGTTTTTACCCTCGGGTCGTGCACTGAAGATTTGTACTTCAGAGCTAGACACTTCATTGAAATCCAACTCTCATGCTTGTCCCTCAAACATCCTAAAAATGTAAGTGCGGTCTCCATAATCTTAGCAATACCTCATAGTTATTTTCGTTAAAGCATAAAAAGAGAGAATAATCCGAATCACGCCCTCTGTTCTTGTCAAATTAATAGACACATCTCACTATTTATACTGCAGATGCAGTCCACACCTCTACCAAATACGAGTGCAGGCTTTGCAAACGTAAGGACAACAGCTTATTATCAGATAAAACCGCCGAGCTGTTTAGCCAAATCCAAAGCTATTTTACCTTCGCTCTGGCCGTGCCGAACCAGGATGATGCGGCGAGGCCGGGGGGCGCTGAGGCGACGTGGCAGATCAGAGGGTCCTTCTCCGGAAAGTGGCCTTCCCATTGGCACTGCCATTGCCGTTGCTGTATATTTCGATCCCCTGAGCGCTACAACAACGGATGGTGTCGACGCGGGGGGGAATCTGCGGGAAGGAAGAAAGAAGAGGCCGGCGAGATCATCAGGTGGAGCGTGGCCATGTCTCTCCGCGCGAGTTTGAATGAAGAGATGATGATGATGATGAAAAACAATCTATTGGGGCAACCGAATTGGGAAGTGGACACGTGATCCTTGTGGGAACAAGGACAAGAGATTGCAGGGTGGTGGTTGGAGCTCGTGCCTATTTTGCATATGAAGACTCTGTTGTGCACCTTCTAGTCCTAGGAATCTCGTCTCAAGTGGATCAATTTTCGTGGACGTGAACGAACTTGGTCACGACCCTCTCTGAGATAAGACAGAGAAAGAGAGAGAGACTTACATTGCCTTCACAACCTCCAAGCTAGGCTAACTTCTTTTTGACCAGTCCAGTTCTAATAGGACAAAGGTCGATTTCCGTCGCCAGCTGCGGGGGCGAGGACAAGCAGGCATCGAGACCTTTGCGGCCGATATCTTCCCGCGTCGTGAACGGCTGGCCATTTTCCAATGGTTTTCTTCCTACTTTGAGTCCTTTTCCTCCTCCACTTTTCGTAATGTCGCGAGCCTTAGTGCTTTTATTTGCGAATCCCTTTGTATAATCCATAATATAAAAAAAATTATGTATTTTTGTTTCCTTTTTTTTTTGGCCAGAGCTTGCTCCTTATGCTTTCGAATTATATCAGTAAGTTGTTGGGGTGTGGTTCACACTCTCTTACAACAGGAAAGCACGTGGATCCCGTTACCGGTATAGTTTGGGCTTTTACGATTTAAGCCCTGAACATCGGAATGCTTTTATAATTAATTTTCATTAGTAGTTTGGGTTTGGCCTTATGAATAACTACTGATATATATATATATATATATATATCAGTAGTTATTCATAAGGCCAAACCCAAACTACTAATGAAATTAATTATAAAAGCATTCCGATGTTCAGGGCTTAAATCGTAAAAGCCCAAACTATACCGGTAACGGGATCCACGTGCTTTCCTGTTGTAAGAGAGTGTGAACCACACCCCAACAACTTACTGATATAATTCGAAAGCATAAGGAGCAAGCTCTGGCCAAAAAAAAAAAGAAACAAAAATACATAATTTTTTTTATATTTATTGGATTATACAAAGGGATTCGCAAATAAAAGCACTAAGGCTCGCGACATTACGAAAGTGGAGGAGGAAAAGGACTCAAAGTAGGAAGAAAACCATTGGAAAATGGCCAGCCGTTCACGACGCGGGAAGATATCGGCCGCAAAGGTCTCGATGCCTGCTTGTCCTCGCCCCCGCAGCTGGCGACGGAAATCGACCTTTGTCCTATTAGAACTGGACTGGTCAAAAAGAAGTTAGCCTAGCTTGGAGGTTGTGAAGGCAATGTAAGTCTCTCTCTCTTTCTCTGTCTTATCTCAGAGAGGGTCGTGACCAAGTTCGTTCACGTCCACGAAAATTGATCCACTTGAGACGAGATTCCTAGGACTAGAAGGTGCAACAACAGAGTCTTCATATGCAAAATAGGCACGAGCTCCAACCACCCACCCTGCAATCTCTTGTCCTTGTTCCCACAAGGATCACGTGTCCACTTCCCAATTCGTTGCCCCAATAGATTGTTTTCATCATCATCATCATCATCTTCATTCAAACTCGCGCGGAGAGACATGGCCACGCTCCACCTGATGATCTCGCCGGCCTCTTCTTTCCTTCCTTCCCGCAGATTCCCCCGCCGCGTCGACACCATCCGTTGTTGTAGCGCTCAGGGGATCGAAATATACAGCAACGGCAATGGCAGTGCCAATGGGAAGGCCACTTTCCCGGAGAAGGACCCTCTGATCTGCCACGTCGCCTCAGCGCCCCCCCGGCCTCGCCGCATCATCCTGGTTCGGCACGGCCAGAGCGAAGGTAAAAATAGCTTTGGATTTGGCTAAAACAGCTCGGCGGTTTTATCTGATAATAAGCCTGTTGTCCTTACGTTTGCAAAGCCTGCACTCGTATTTGGTAGAGGTGTGGACTGCATCTGCAGTATAAATAGTGAGATGTGTCTATTAATTTGACAAGAACAGAGGGCGTGATTCGGATTATTCTCTCTTTTTATGCTTTAACGAAAATAACTATGAGGGTATTGCTAAGATTATGGAGACCGCACTTACATTTTTAGGATGTTTGAGGGACAAAGCATGAGAGTTGGATTTCAATGAAGTGTCTAGCTCTGAAGTACAAAATCTTCAGTGCACGACCCGAGGGTAAAAACCGATTGCTCCTAATTGCGGCACTAAGACAGTTAGGAAGATAAAAGGCAAACCCCTGCTGATGAATTGTAATTTTGCATCTCGAGTTTGTAATGATCGAGTTACACACAACGCCGGCAGGTAATGTGGATGAGAGCGTGTACACGAGGGTCCCCGATCCTAAGATCAACCTCACCGACAAGGGGATGGCCGAAGCGGAGGCAACTGGTTGGAAGATCAGAGAGATGATAGAGAAAGATGGAGCGATGATTGGAAGGTCTACTTCTATGTGTCGCCTTACAGAAGAACCCTGGAGACGCTGAGGTGTTTGGGCAGGGCTTTTGAGAGGTCAAGGATTGCCGGCATGAGAGAAGAGACTCGCCTAAGAGAACAGGATTTCGGTAAGCAGATCTCGAGTTCCTCTTGTTTGTTGCCAGACAATAGCTATTCAAAACCAACTTCAGTTTCAATTGATTTTCTTGAATTTGTTTTCTTTTTCGTTCGAAAGGGAATTTCCAGGATAGAGAGAAGATGAGAGTTGAGAAACAAATCAGAATAATGTATGGTCGTTTCTTCTACAGATTCCCTGATGGAGAATCTGCAGCAGATGTTTATGATAGAATTACTGGTATGGTTCTTCTCTTTTTGCACCCCCATCAATTTCACTCCGCATTTGGATTTCATGGGAACAGCAAAAATGAATATTGAGGTAACGTTTACCGGTGTGAAAACAGGATTTAGAGAAACTCTAAGGGCCGATATCGACATCGGGCGGTTCCAACCACCGGGGGAGCGGAATGAGAACATGAACCTGGTGATCGTGTCGCATGGACTCACACTGCGGGTCTTCCTGATGAGGTGGTACAAGTGGACCTCGGAACAATTCGAGGGCCTCAATAATCTGGGCAACGGTCAAATGATGGTGATGGAAAGAGGGTATGGTGGAAGGTAACTCTTCTCGACAGGTCCTGAAACAGAGTATTTCTTGCTTCTGTGCTTCACTGGGGCTACGTATAAGCTATCAAAACTAAAACGATCCCCGACAACGGTGCAGATATAGCTTGCTAGTGCATCACACCGAGGAAGAGCTGAGGGAATTTGGATTGACAGACGACATGTTGGTTGATCAAGAATGGTAATGAGAACCAGACTGTTGGAATCATCGATTCTTAAAAGTCCTTATACATCTGGTACTGATCTAAGAAATTCTCTGTTTCTGGTTAAGGCAAAAATATGCGAAGCCGGGGGAGCTGAACTACGACTGCCCTATGCTAAATTCGTTCTTCCCCCACTTTGGGAACGAGAGGGTTGCGACCTAGAGTGAAAAGGCGAGCAAAATCGGCGCCGGAGCAAAGGTGGGAGGTAGAGCAAATTGCGTAGTGGGCCAGAATCGTAGGATGGGCTGGTTGTAATCATGGGATTAGTATGAGGGTAGACGCTATATCAGGATCAGATGGGGGGAAAACTTGTTCATGCTACTTATTCTTCAGCTAGTCGAGAATGAGTGCATTCCCACAGTTGTCCGATGCACGTACAGTGAATTCCGGAATGTCAAGGGCATGTTCCTCGAAACATAGGCTTCTAAGGATGTAACATGCATATCATCTCAGAAGAAATTTTTCTTGCTGAAAACAGAGCATAGCAAGCAGAGCAAAAGTCAGAGAGAGAGAGAGGAGAGTTAGAATATGACAGTTTCTGCCGGAAGAACAAGACAAAAGCTACTATCAACATACATTTGAGTTTGCTAGCTCAAAGCTCGGACCAAACTTAATTTAGCACAAGAACTGCAACGGAATTTGAAAATGCATTCTTCCCACAACGGTAAGACAGAAGCTAAAGGTATGATTTTCCAGAGAAACACAGAAAATATCCAGACAAACAAGTAGCTCCGCATTGCGCAACAAATATTGCATATATCACCTGGAATTAGATTCCGCTATCTACACTCTGAAACCATGTTTGAGGACCAATGTCCTGAACATCGCTGGCAACCAACTTACACTCTATAGTTAACATATCCCAAGCTGGGAGAGAGCAATGTTCCCTAACCCCATCTAAGAGCATATGAAACCAATTATCCTGCCTTCGAGAATTCTGCAACTCCATTTACAGCATCAGAGGTCACGCAATTGAAGTTCAGATATCTACTTGTGCGATCCACTCCATTGAACTCTAGCAGAGTTCACATTAACTAGGGAAATGCATCCGCCTAGCGCTCTGATCTCAGACTATTTGTCTCTGCATGTAAAAAAATTTGAAAATGCAACCCTAATTAGAGCAGTTGCTAAGATCAACGAAAAGTGCAAAGTTATCAACTCATCTTATGCCAAGCTAGTTTTTGACGTCATCGGATTGACAAAAACAGTAGAATCTAAAGGGAGAAATGGCGAACAGACCTCAAACGAACCAATTCACTGATGTAATGTTTACACTTTAACAGCAACCCAAGGTATATGCCAAGAAAGTAATTTTCCATATTTGATGGCACTTTATCATAACCATTAAGTCAACAAAAGCTATCAAATGAGCATATGACATTAGGCGAAAGTGCCAGCTATCAGCCAGGATCAACTAATATGGCTTTGTAAGTTCATCATTCAACAACCTAGAAGTTCATGGTTCACCAATTCGACAAAAGTCCACCAACACCACAATATGGATCTTCTTGTTATTAGTCAGACGCCCAACTACTTGCTATTGAGTTTGATCTTTGTTTCCAACTAAACCAGGTTGAACCATCCATCATGTCATAAAAGCCCACTGGAATTAGTTTAAAAAGACCATCCTCCTAAAGGAAGAGAAATCCATTAGTATATGCAGTTCCACAGATGTGACACTTTCCATTAGGGGTGAGCATGGTTCCAGAGTAGAACCTGGAATCTGAAGAACTGGATCAATGGAACTGATCGGTTCCAGGTTCCAAGGTATGGATAGTAGGTTTCAGGTTCCAAAAATTAGGGAACCTATTCTAACAGGTAGGTTTCAGGTTCTAGGTAGGTGGAACTTAGAACCGGAACCTGGACCCTGAAGCAAGTTTTTATATTTTTTCTTGGTATATGTCTTTACGTCATCCTGCGGTATCCATAATATCCAATACTGAGTGTGTAATCCGGAACCACTTTATCATTAAGACTTTTACTTTGTTAATGTTTCATATTTTTCGTCTCTAAATATTAGTTGTGGTGAGTGAATTTTAGCAGTAGGTGATGGTTATTAAATGTGATTATTCACTGTAATTGTTCAACCAAGAATACATGTGGAACCTGAGACTGACCCTGGAACCTGTGACAGGGTAGCTTCTAGGTTCCAAAATATGCAGGGTAGGTTCCAAGTTCCACAAAATGAGGAAGGAACCTATATAGACGGGTAGATTTCAGGTTCCAGGTAGAACCTGTACGGAACCTGGAACCACTCACCCCTACTTACCATTGTCGTTGGAGAAATGAGATGGAACACAATTTTATCACGGGAAAATATTTACCATAAAAGCATTTGGATTGAAGATGCAGATAATCTTGATAGACTCTCATGAGATAGAGCAAATTCAGAGACAGAGCACTCAATTTGGAAGCATAATAATTAAACTAAAAAGCTGAGATATACCTATTGAGAAAGACTCTTTGATCAAGATAAACGATCTAGGAATTCTCAGCAGTTCCTGCAGTAAGCTGTAGCAACCGTGGCTGCTGCTGGTCGCCATTTCTCCTCCAGAAAGCCCTTCGCCACCAAACTTCGAAACCTCTTTGGATGTTCGGACAATCTTCACCTGAATTCAAGAATCTGTCGAACCAAGCAAGCATTATTTCCTGTTGCCAGGATAGAGGCAATGTGAGAATCGTATTGCTAAGGCCATCTTCAATTAAGTGCCTATCAAGACTCTTGGACGCCCTCCTCATCCACCCAAAATCATTGTAGAATGGCTCCAACCATGTCTGCAATAAGAGGCACCTTGCATCTTTTGAAGCCAAAAGCCGCCCTTTCCCGATCCCCACAAACAACCGCGCTGTAACTGTGCTTACTTCGAATCTGTGAACCACCGGTACTTTAGGGTGTGCATCAGACATATCAGACTGAGAAGCCCAAGATGTGAGGAAGTCTTCGGCAATCTGTCTATCGATCAAGACATCCAAAAGCCAGTGCAAATTATTGGCCTGCCGAGCAATCTGAGCTACATCTTTCAACTCTGATTCTGCAGCTAGCAGAAAATGCTCGCGAAGCGATTGCAAGCACCCATCACAGGCAGCATATAAGGACTCTTTCCGAATATCACTCTGAGACGAGTTCTCTCGAAGCATCTTAGCCACTAACCCTTTCATATCCCGCCTCGCCTTTTCATCCTTTCCTTCAAGGACCACATGTAAAAGCTTAAGCAACACTTCCTCATTGTCGTTCCCCGCAACTACTCCTTTACTACTTCCATAGAAACCCTCTTCAGAACTTCACCAGTAGCGGCTCCATCAATCGAAGATTTGATAACAGAGAAGCCACCTTCTCTTCTTCATCCTCGGCCCATGGAGCAGCTTCTAAGTACTCCAAACAAGATAACACCCCAGCATCAAAACCAATTGCTGCCGAAACCTAGAAGCATTAAAGCAAACCATCACATTCATGCTCCCAATAACCTTTCTAACGACCCAAGTCACTTATAAAAAAGGCAATGTGATAAAACCAACAACCATTTTAATTACTTTGATTTACTTTCAACTGCTTCAAGATGCTATGGCATAACATTTTCAAGACCACAAAACTCTAGCTCCTTCCCTCTCCATATTACATTTTCAAGAACCAAATCAGCAAATTCAATACGATGAAACCAAATTTATCATGCCTTACCTTCAAGATACCAAGAACTCTGCTCACATCCTCCTTCATAAGCCTCCTCCTCAGATCCTTGCAATACATTAACCTCAACGTTTCCACGTACACCTCGACATCATCGCAGTCCGCAATCTCCACGGTGGGCGGCGCCGCCGCCGACCGCTGCTGCTGCTTCATCCACTGATCCGACAGCTTCGAAGCGAAAAACTGGCTATGCGCCGCAAGTATTTCCCTATGCACATTCATAGAAACACTAATAGCCCCATCCTTAGAGCTCAACGTGAGCCTAATGTCACTCGAAGCAGAGTCGTTGAAGAGACTCCCCGGACTGCTCGAGGCCAGGACCTCCGATATTCGCTGCAAGGTCAGGGCTTGCTTGTCGAGAATGGGCAACGGAGGCCTCACGCTCGATGCGTGAACTGGGATATGCATTTGCGTCCTCGGGTGGATCATGTCGGGTTCGCTGGCCATCATCTCGAAGAGGGTCGGGCTGGATCGGGCCTTCTCGGGCAGGGCAGCCCCAGCCGGCGGCGGAGGCGACATCGGGTTCAGGAGACCGGCGGTGAGCATAGAGTTGAACTTCGTGAATCCCCCCGACGCGAAGGCCTCGTCGCTCGGAGAGTGGCCGTTGACGGACGTCGCCGCGAAGTCCATGACTGGGGATAGGCTCCCGGCGAGAACCTGATCCGGAAGGGCGAACCGGGAGGGAGGGCGTGGGCCGGGTCGGGCCGCTGCGGCGGAGGCGGCGGCGGCCTGGAGGCGGGGCAGCACCAGGAGTCGTCGTCGGGAGGAGAGACGACCGGCGGGCCGGGCTTGGGAGGGCGGTCGGCGGTGGAGGAGGAGGAGGAGGAGGAGGGGCTGGGGAGGTGCAAATGGTGGTCTCGCGGCACTTGCGGCGTTTGGGCTTGGTGGGTGGGTTTTGGAGCTTCAGTTGAGTGGTAGTTGTGGAGGAGGTGGTGGTGGTGGTGGTAGCTGTGGTCGCCATGGAAAACGTACACAACTTGTTCTCGGTGGTTAATAACGTGTCTTTAGCTCTGCGACATTTGCATCAGAGACAGAGACAGAGAGAGACTAGAGAGAGAACGGGAAATTTGGGAAGTGGATCGAAGAGAGAGAGAGAGAGAGCATCAATGGAGTCCTCTGACGGAGTTTCAGAGAGTCATTAATGTCGCTTTCTTCTTCTTCTTCTTCTAGAGCTCAGAAATGTTGACGTTTGCACCGCACGGGGCTCTCCCTCTGTCTTTCCTTCCCCTTAAATCGACCGTTTCAGCTCGAAACTTGGATATAGTTTTAATGCATCACCACCTTTACGTGCATTCACCGTGAAATCAAACGTCCGGGAAAAAAGAAAAAGTGAAAAAATCACGACCGACGTCCATATTAGCAATTGAAAGATCATTGAGATACCATCTTTCATAACAATCATAGCTCAATTCAAAATAATTTTCGAAATCGGATGAATATGATCACGAGTGATTGAATCAGCATAAGAGAGCTAGTGAAATTGGCTTCCAGAGCCGACCGAAAAATAAGTGAAGCGCGTATGAAGTTCGATCTTCATGAGCAGGACGTCGCGATCATTTTTGAGAGAATTTTTCAAATGCTGATTTTTTTTAGGCAAAAGGATAATTGACACGCGACGAGAATATCTTTAACCCAGCGTTAATATTTGGATCAAGCGAATTGTAGTTTACCTTCATGTCGATTTATGTTTCGTATTGCTTCATCGCGCAAAGTGATGTCCTTGCACCAATAGATTACTGGGCGATGATGTGATTAAGATTGATCCGGATAATCTTCTCATTTATGCTTGTACTCATATCGGTGGAGCATGTTTATTGTGATCTAATGACACAACAGTAAACCTTAAAAATAAGTCGTGCGTGCTTTTCTTGTTGTCTCCAACATTAGGGTGATCCATTTTCGATCCGATTTGATGTCACTTAGGAGCCGGTCACATGTGCTTAAAACAACAATTCACGCGTTTTAAACGCGTGAAAATATCCATAACAATTAAAAGTTTAAATTGTTTATTTAAAGATAAGAAACAAGATTAAAAAAAAAACACTGAGTCCGATCTGGGCGATTCTATCTCTAGAACCAAGAACCGAACCAAAAAAATACCGTTCCAATTTTATGGAACCGAAAACCGCACTAAACCGATTAGTTTGATCCGGGTTGAGTGGTTCTTGGTCTAGTCAATTTTTTTCCCTCGCTCTTACTCCTGCGTATCATCGGTACACCCGAATGATCTACTTTGTTTAGGAACATAATTGTTATTATGATGTACAAGATGATGCATTATTTTCGAATGATTTTCCGAGCCTATAAGAAAGATACGTGATTAAGCTTACAAGTAAGGATTTACCAAAAATACAAGGAAAAAGTCGACATAACTTGTTTTGGATAATTATCATCACCTGTTGAAATTAACTAAACACAAATGAAAAGGTGCGTAAAAAAAAAATCTCACTCCTCTCAAATTATAGCTCTTGTACAAATTATCACGAAACATGAATTTCAATTTTTCCCAAGAAAATTTACCTTTTTTTTTTCTTTCGAAACGTTCCAAAAGCAAGACTAATTCTTTTTTTATCTGTTCTTTTTCATGTTCCTGGAAAAGAGTGAACAGAAAGCAGAAAGAGAGGAACAGCGGAGCCCCACTATTAAGATTTCTTCTATTTTATGGTACTGAAGTTAATGTCCTTTCTTTGTTCGGTTGCTTCGCTCGTCAGTTATTGTTCCGGCCATTTTCTTTTTATTTTGTGTTATTTTACTTGCTTTCTTTCTGTTGTATTAATTTTTCAATGATGATGTGTTTTTATGGTTCCTCTATGAACTATTAATTTGGCTATATGATCCATGAACTTTAATCTAATCTATAATGTGATTAATTAATTTTCAATTTATTTAACGTAATTACTAAACTTTTAAAAAAATATTAAACCAAGTCTCTGAATCATGATAAATGTTCAATACCGTTCTTGAACTTGAATCGATGAAATGAGACCATCTTTCTATAGTTGAGGGCTAAGTTAAAATATATTTTAAAAATTTAGAGATTATATTAGTTAGATTAAAAATTTATGAATCATATTGAATATTGATTAAGATTCAGAGTTTATATTAATTAAATTAAAAATTCCGTAATTTTAATATACACTTGTTGCCCACCAACTGGGGTCTTTCAGTCTCCTTGTCCGAGTCTCGATTGTTGTGATAGATCGCACCCGCAGGACATGATGAGAAAAACAAAATGATTTTACAAACACCAGAGAAGAAATCATAGTTTGTAATAAATCGACGAGACATTATATTGTCAGTCTGTGGACTGACAGTCTTGTTGATTGAGCCAAGCATTCATAATAATATAGAAAGCTAAAATTACAATTTTTCTCCTTATTTAATGATATCGTCGTCATCATTCGCCCTGAATCGCAAAGAGAAAACTTGTCATTATCCGTATTTTGCTCCATCAATGGATAGGCGTAGCTATGAGATTTTCGTTTAGCAAACGCTATGAAAATTATTGCCGTGTCGCATTGATGTGCACCAAATGTAAATGCGGGTCATGACGATGCTATGTTAGCTAGAACGTGACATTACAGTCACGAAAGTCCAAATTGGCGCGAGAATTTTAGATTTTCAAAACTCGATGCCTCCGAAGCGAAAAGAACCTTGTTGATGATCGGATTACTTTAAGAAAATCAATAACTCAATCCACCGCGTCGGTAATGCAATATATATATATATATAATATATATAATATATAGGGAGTTGTTAGAAAAATACAAGATAATGCGAAACAAGAGTTTGTTGAAAATCTATTGGAGCAAAATGAGACGATAAAATGATCGTCTGAGACATGCAACTACTGTCTTTGAGGATAATTTCGTCTTTCAAGTACGAAACTCGGTGCGATATGCTTTCTATTATTCTGTGTGGGTAAAAAAGAAGGCTTGTTATATTTGGAGGATAGCTGTTAGAAGTCTATTGCACCGAATTTCCATACTTCGACGGAGGAATTATCCTTAAGGACAATACTTGCACACTTCAGATAATAATTTTATTTTTCTCATCTTTTTCAATGTATTTTCACAATTCTGATTTTTTCATTTCTCGGTATGTTTTTTCCACACGTGAATTTCCAGGTTTAATCCCGCTTGAGATTTCCTTTTATCGTAGATGATATTTTCTCGGAAATGAATGAAGAACGCTTCTTCAAGACACAGTTGTTCAAACAGGAAAACACACTCGTCTTCCTTGTTTTAATTTCGGCATTCCAGCCCCACATTTGTGCATACTGCGGCGATTCCGCCCACGGGGCATCACGCTAACGGACAGAGCGTGGCGCCTTCTATGGCGAATTTCTTGAGCCTTTGCTTCGCTCTTCTCGTTCGCTGCATCCTGACTCCTTTTTGCACGTTGTTTGTGCCTTATCACTGGCCCCCTATCAGGTAACGGATAGAAAAAACTGTGAGCTCCTTCTCTCGCTTTCTGTCTGTCTCTTTTCCTGCGTGGGGCGGGCGTCGGGTGCCTTGTGGTGCTGCGTGTCGCCCGCGCTCCTCTTTGCCCTTCGCTCCAGGGTCGGAGGGCGTGCGAGGCGACGCCATGGCCGATCTTCTCATGGGCCCAGTGGTGCGTGTTGGTCCGCCCTCCGGCTTGCGCCTGCTGGTTGGTCGCCCTCAGCGAGGGATATGTTAGCCCTCCTTCTTGCGTTGGTGTCAGCCTTCTTGCGCCTGTCTTCTAGCTCGCCCATGCTTGTCTCCGTCGCTCACCCCTTCCTCTTGCGCTGCGGTTTAGATTCGCCTCCTACTCTTGAGGGTCGCTTGCGATGGATCGCGTGACTGATAGGTGGGGGGAGGCCCTGTTCGCCCGCGATCCTGGGGCCCTCTCTGTTGTGGTGAGGCCGGCGCGCGCAGGGCGGGGAGGAGCGAAGAGGCGAAGCGGGAGGGGAGCACCGCCGCAAAGAGGCGCCAGCCCAAGCGCGCGGGAGCGGGGGCAAGCGCGGGAGCGGCCGCGCGCCATGGGCGGGGGCAGGCCGCGGGGGCGGCTGACGGGGCGCGGGGGCGACCGGCGCACGCGGGCGTGGGCGTCGTGGTCAGCGTCGG
>JAGVVM010013309.1:0-11407 GCA_019149425.1 Psidium friedrichsthalianum
AAATATGGAAATATTTTTTGGGGGTCATTTTTATGGCTTTCAATACTATTTTTTTATTCTTTGTTGTAAGTATTTTCTAATTCGTGAAAATTAATTTAAAATTGTAAAAAATAAGGAAATTAGTTTGTGTTCAAATTGGTTCGCTAGGCTTGTCCAGGGCTTCACGTTTGATTTATAATTTTTCTCACTTTTTTTGATTTTTTTTTGAATTTTTGAAAAGAAACTTCAGAAAATACGAAACAATGAGAAAATTTATTTTTTGCTCAAAATTGTTCCCTAAGCTTGGCTAAGGTCTCCAAAGTTAATTTTTTTTTTTTGTTTAATTTTCATCACTTTTTATTAATTGTTTTATGATTTTTGGGGAAAACACAGTTTGCTCCTGAACCCGTTTTTGAAACAGCACGACTCCACACAATCTTCGAGTCAACATTTCATGCATTTCATGGCAAACGAAAAGCACAAACCTCCTATTAATACTAATCGAAGCTAACTCCGGCGACAGGCATCGCTAGCCATTTCTAGCGCGAACTAAGCACTAAAACCATCAATCCACATCATATACGTCTAGGAAGCTTACCTGCCATCATGGGATTGGTTTTACTCGAACAACTCAGCAAGTTCAATGCAGATTTCAGCAAGTTTTCAAGGTTCGGTTAAGCATTTTAGGGGAGTGATCGATGCACAAAACACACATAAACGTACTCAATCGGAGCTCTAGAGTCGATTCGCACAAGCGTTGTGTAGTAAAAACAAACTCAAATAACAGAATTTTTCCATGGAAGTGAGCATGACTGTTGTTTAATGGCTTTACCTTTACAATGAAACACAATGAGTGGCGAGGTTTGAGATGTTTCCCACAACTGACGGAAGTTGTTGATCAACTCTTGAGGCTCATTTCTATTTGTTTGACACATTTATGAAGTCCCCAAAGCTCTCGGCCAAGGTTTCAGTTATGGGCTCCAAAAAGAGGTCGGACGAACCCTGGCAGAGCATTTTTTTTTTATCCCTTTTCCTCTCTCTATTTGTTTATGAGATCGTATTAACCAAATCCCTCCCCCTTTCCATTAGAACGTGCTGGGTTTTATACTTGAACTCTCCCAAAATTTTTGTGGCGGGAGCTTTATCAACTTGGACTCGCGTGCTTGGAAGTTCAAATCACGTGCCATAAGGCAACTATGGCATTGGGCTAATTCCAGTGCTTGGTCGAAGCGTTTGATTAGTGTGCATAAAGAGGTGTTGAATGGTTTTGTCTCCTCTAGTTTTTTTCCTGTGCATGAGTTGCCAAATTATGGGATGATGAACATTAGTCCATGGTCCGAATCAGTCACGACTCGACCACCCGACTCACCAAAAAAAACCAAATTTTTGGCCCATAAAAATTTTTGAATTTCCAATTAAACCTTGTAGTTAGACCTTATTATATCAACTCCATTACAAAATGAAGTGTTTTTGTAAAAAAAAAAATCCTGAATTGCGCAAAAAAACCCAATTTTTCCAGTTTGACCTGAGGAATCATTTGCAAAAAACCAAACCCTAGTTGGACCTTTCCTACAAAAAAATAATACCACCGAATGGATTCTCAGAAGGCCAAAAACTGGGGGTGATGTGCCTTGATTTTTTTATTTAGTCCTCTAAACAAATTTTAAATTGAATTTTATGTGTTTTAGACTAATTTGCAAAAATTAAAATGCACGTTTGGCCTTTTTTCATAATATGATTATTTGCGAACTTTTGGGCTAAAATGTGTTTAGAAATAGAGGGGGGGCTTATCATAACTCTAAAAAGTGCAAAATGGAAAATACCATGGCTAAGTGAATTTTCTAAAAGTTTTGATAATTAAATCAAAAAATATGATTGACTAGGTATTACATATTCCAAATTAATTTTTTTTCAAATTTCTTCGGCCAAAATGAATGGAAAATTAAAAGAAAAATACTGACTATTTTTGTTTTATATTTTTTTGGCATGAAATGCTATTTTTTGATGATTTTTCAGGTATTTTCCTAATTTCTAAAAAAATTAAAAAGGGAAAAACATGAAAAATTCTTTTTTTAAAAATGGTCCTTCGGCTTGGCCAAGGCTCCTAAGTTGATTTTTTTAATTTATGGATTTTTGAGAATTTCTAAAATTTTTTGAAAATAAACCGCTACATCAAGGTGTGAACAGCTGGCCGTTCTTTGAGAGGGTCTCGTGAGAGGTGATTCTAAAGATAAGATGACACCGTGAGTCTAGTTGATTCTACAGGAAAAAAAGTCGCGACATCCAACTTAAGCTCTTTCTATGAAAACTTAAGTCCAAAGTTCATTCTGCTCCTTTTTTGATATGAGAGAGAGAAAAAGAAGAGTCAAGAGACGTATCTGAAGCTTACCTGCTTGTCATATAAATATTGTCGACTGATTTGCTGATGATGGAGAGGGAACCTTGTTGACACCGATTTTTAATCATCTTTTCTCTTTAAATTAATACAAAATCTATAAAAATTCATAAAATTGAAAAATCAACTTTGGGGACCTTGGCCAAACCTAGGGAACCAATTTGACCAAAAAAATAATTATTTCAATTTTCGTAATTTTTCGATATTTTTAATTTCGAAAATTCATAAAAAAAATCAAGAAAATGAGAAAATTGCAAAATCAAATTTGGAGGCCTTGCCCAAGCTTAGGCAATCATTTTGAATAAAAAAATAATTTTCATATTTTTTTGTATTTTTTAATATTATATTTTAAATTAGGAGAATATTTAAAATAATAGCATTTGAGGCCACCAAAATACGTAAAATAGTCAATATTGTTATTTTAAATCCCGTTTCCGTTGGCCATCACAATTTAAAAAATCCAATTCGGGTTGTATATTCCTTCACGAGCATAATCTCGAACCGGCCTAAAAAATTCAATTAGTCAATTTATTTCATTTTTCATTTGTAGGAGTTGTGACATTGTTCTCTAATATTTCAAATTTTCATTTTGGCCCAATACACCCAAATGACTCATTTGTAAAAGGGTTTTAATTAAATTCTGTATTATTTCAGTGGCAAGAAATGAGCTTAAATTGAATGTGGTGAAGTTTGACTAAGTATAGGGGAGGCGTGTCACAAATTGTGAGGAGATTTTGGACTAAAGAAATATTTTTTTAGGAACTAAATTGTAAATATTTAAAATTCAGCGGACTAAGAGTGGCAAATACCTAACTCTCGATGGATTATTTTGCAAATACCCAAAAGAAGATTTAGTAGAGAATTAGAATAAAGAAGGAAGATGGAGAAGAATGGATGGAGAAAATAAGATAAGAAATAGAGAAGTGTGAAAATGGAGATGATGAATAGTTAGTGGAGAGTTAAAATGGGAGATAAGATGGAGCAGGGAGATGAAAATGAAGAAGATTAGTGGAGAAATTAGAATGGGAGATAGAGTTAGTGGAAAATTAGAATGGGAGATAGATGAGTGGGTTATAAAGGAGAAGAAGTGAGTTTGAGAGGGGATTTTTTTGGAGGAGAAAATTTTGGATGTTTGAGAGGTTTTGGGAGATTAAAGAAAATTGAAGAGAAAGAAAATACCAAAAAGAGAGAGAAAATTTTGAAGATGGTGGGAGTTTAAAGTTAGGAGTTATCATTACAAATTCCTTTATCGATCAACATAATTCAAGAGTTCATCCTCATCAACGAGCAAGCAAATTCGAGCTAAGTTTTTTTATTTATTTATTTATTTGTGGTTTAGTCGTAAATTAGCACAAATTGTCTACACTCCTCCCTCTCTTTCCCAATATTTTCATGTCAGGCAAAGGAAACTCTATATCGACGGTAAATCCATGAATGTACAAATTGGTCCAGACAAGCCCCCAGAATGTCCATCAAATTCTCAGCCGACCCATGGATGGATTTTGATTCGAATTGTCAAATAATTTGTTGTATTTATTCTAAGGATTCAAACCCTAGAATGTGAAGGGTAGAGCCCACTCACTGGAGGTTATTTAAATTCTGTCATTTAAATTCCTGCAATTTAATTTCCGCACCATTAAACTTAATGGGAAGAGCCAAGCCAATGCTAGGCCGCCCATTGAAGGTCTTACTTCCTGTAATTTAAATTCCTGCACATTAAACCTCAAAGGGAAGAGCAAAACCAATGCTAGGCCACCCATTGGAGGTCTTACTTCTTGTAATTTAAATTCCTGCATTTAAATTCCTACACCTTAAACCCCAAAGGGAAGAGCCAAGCCAATGCTAGGCCGCCATTGGAGGTCTTTACTTCCTGTAATTTAAATTCCTGCACATTAACCCCAAAGGGAAGAACCAAGCCAATGCTAGGCCGCTCATTGGAGGTCTTATTTCATGTAATTTAATTCATGCATATTAACCCAAAGGGAAGAGCCAAGCCAATGCTAGGCCATCCATTGGAGGTCTTTACTTCTTGTAATTTAAATTCCAGCACCTTAAACCTCAAAGAGGGCCAAGCCAAAGCTGCGCCATCCATTGGAGGTCTTTACTTTCTGCAATTTAAATTCTTGTATCAAACCCCAGAATGGGTAGGCCGAGCCAAGGCCGGGTCCATCGTTGGAGGTTGTAACATTGCACAAAAGTTGTTAGCTTGCTCCCTCTTCCGGCTTTAGGGAATATATCGCATCTTCTGATATTGTGTTTATATTCAGAATGTTTTGCATCATTATTCTTATTCAATTCGAAAATGCCAAAAATGTCATTTATGTGCATTTCACATAGTGTAAATCATGCATGTTTTGCCATATCGCATACGTGTTCGTATTGTCATTGATTCATGCATATTCAAATGAAACTTTTTAAAAGAAAATTCAGAAAAATCTTAAAAATTAGGAACGGGTCATTTCGACTGACCAATCCTATTTTGAAGAATTCCTTCCTATTTTTCTAAAATGATGATTTTGCCCATTATGGGTAAATTGTCTTAGAAATTTCAAAAAAAATTCTCAAACTTTTAAAATAAGAATGACCACATTCAACTGGTTTGACTTGTTTTCATTTCCCGATCTTTGAAAAATGACCATTTACCCTCCTGATTAGTTTGACCTAAATCTTTTCAGTCACCCCAAATGATTTTTCATGAAATTGGTACCGAAAGGGCGTTCAAGTAATCTAATGTAACCAAGTCCCCGAACTCATGATCTTTGGTTCGCAGAAATAAATTAGTTCTCTCGCTAATTATTAGGTTTCTAATCGACCTACCAAGGACGATTAATGGTGATTCCAAACCTTAAATCATTTAAACAAAAAACAAAGTTGCAATTCGGTAGGGCTTGGGAGGGTCTGCGTTAGGTTAGTTAATCTAATTAACCTAATAATTCGTTCACATGAAATAATTATTTTCGGGTCGCGACAACCTAAGGATTCGTTATAAAAATGCCATAGGGGGAAAACTCCTAATGAATGGATTTCACTGATTAAAATTGAATAAGATTTAGCCTGCATGGTAGGTTATCCTATAACAGATTCCTGATGAAATGATTCTACTAATTACAATTGACTAAAATTTACCCCTATGGTAGGTCACCCCATGACAGATTCCTAATGAAAGGATTCTACTAAGTAGTTTACCCGATGCAGGATTTATCGAAGGAATACATGTAGGAAGGACTTTTAAAAAGGTTCACGCAATGTGAGATATGCCGAAGGAATGCCTATAGGAATGACTTTATGTATGTATGAAGGATTTTAGAAAACGGTTCACCTAATATGGGATCTACTGAAGGATTGCCTATAGGAAGGACTTTATGCCTGTAGGAAAGACTTTAAAAATAGTTTACCTGATGTGGGATCTACCGAAAGAATGCTGTAAGAAGGACTTTAGAAATGGTTTACCCAATGTGGGGTCTACCGAAGGAATGCTTGTAGGAATGACTTTATACCTATAAGAAGGACTTTGAAAATGGTTCATTCGATGTAAGGTCTATCGAAAGAATTCATGTAGAAAGGACTTTATGCCTGTATGAATGACTTTGAAAACAGTTCATCCGATTTGAGGTCTACCGAAAGAATGCATGTATGAAGGACTTTATACCTGTAGGAAGGACTTTGGAAATAGTTCACTTGATGTGGGTCTACCAAATGAATGCCTATAGGAAGGACTTTTGATAAGAGTCACCAAAAATTACATAAATGTCATTTTCCTCTCTCGGTTCCATCTCGGGGTTTAAGAAGATTAGGAACCTACAGAAACTTAACCTGACTTATTTTACAAGGAGGGTACCATTCTGGGATCTGGGTAGCACTAGAAAAGCTGCAGAAACTGAAATTCGAATTATTATACTAAGAGGGAAAAGTTAGAAGATTTATGATATTTCAAATATTTCAAGTTTTCGGAATGAATCATGCTCCTATGACGATTGTTTGTGAGTCACGTAAACTTGCTTCAATAAATGCAATGTGACGTAGGATAATTATCCAAGACATCTTGCAACATGCATGTATGATCAAAATCCCTTGCAAGGATGATTTTGAATCAATAAATTTGAAATTACCAGATGAGTTTGGTTAATCATATCAATTGGAGTACACTCATCAAAGAGGGCTTCTCACAATCTCACTATGAATGGTGTTAATTTCCTTACTAGGAAAATTTTCAAAAAAAAAACACTCAAACTATCATTCGAATCCTATGTCAAGAATTTCGAGACTATTTTGCAGTGCATACATCTTGATTGATCAAAGAAGGTTTTTCAAGGGACTGTAATATAGGTTTGGTCAAAAGCTTATGCAATAGGTAGGCAGTTTGAGGTTTGGAAACGAGTCAAATTTTGAAAATATCTCCTTCGGGTTTACGAGTCAAGACCTCGAAATCATATAAGAAAAAAAATTATACTTACTCCTTTAGGCAATAGCTTCTTGAGTGAAATCCCACGTTGACTTGAAACATTTCAATCAGGAGAGGCTTCAGGATAGGTTGTAACATTGGTTTAATGTATGTTCAGAAAGGCTATATTTTCAGAATAATGAGTATAACGGGTTGGTGATCGCCTTTGTATCATTACTAATTATCATATCCACTGGAGATAGATTATTCTTAAAAAGTATTCTGGGTGTTTATTTTCAACTAAGCCCTAAACATCATTTATTTTCTTTAAATTCTAATGAAGATTTCACTTTTTCGACACGATCATTTTTCAACGATATTCCAAATATCATGGCTTTTTTTTTTCTATGAAGGGCTTTTGGCTTGCTTTTACCTGGTGCATTTGCTAGCCCCCCTAACTTCCAATCACTCCTACCTTTTGACATGATTATTATATTTCCTCGATTATTTTCAATATTACGGCTCTTCTTTTAACAATAAATATTGACCTTTCTTTTACCAGGCATTTTCTTTTGTTAGCCCTAAATCTCACTTACTTTTGTATTTTTTGAAAATCATTCTAGACCAAGTTTGAAAGATTTTTTTTTGTTTATGACCTTACTCTTTTATTGATAAATCATATGCATTGCTCCATGTAGGGAGTGTCGCGACAAAAAAATAAATTTCAGGTGAACGGATTATCAGGTTAATTAGATTAACTAACCTTACGCGGACCCTCCCAAACCCTACCGAATCGCAACTTTGGTTTTTTTGTTCAAATGATTTTAGAGTTTGGAGTCACCACTAATCGTTCTTGGTAGGTCGATTAGAAACCTAAATAAATTAGCGGGAGAACTAATTCATTTCTGCGAACCAGAGATTATAAGTTCGGGGATTTGGTTACGTTAGATTACTCTAACACCCTTCGGTACCAATTTCATGAAAAATCATTTGGGGCAACTCGAAAGACTTGGATTAAACTGACCAGAAGGGTAAAATGGTCATCTTTCAGGGGTCAGGAAGTGAAAACAGGTTAAACCAGTTGAATGTGGTCATCCTTATTTTCCACAATTTCTGAGAATTTTCGGAATTTTTTGAGACAATTTACCCATGAGGGGCAAAATCGTCATTTTGAAAATATCAAGAAGGCAAGCCATTCAAAATAGGATTGACCAATCGAAATGGCCCGTTTCCTGATTCTTGAGGTTTTTCTGAGTTTACTGATTTTTTGAGACAATTTACCCATAAGGGGCAAAATCGTCATTTTAGAAAGATCGGGATGGAAATTTACCAAAATAGGATTGGTCAGTCGAAATGACCCGTTTCCTAATTTCTGAGATTTTTCTGAATTCTTTCGAATTTTTTGAGACAATTTACCCATAAGGAGCAAAATCGTCATTTGGAAAGATCGGGGTGAAAATTCACCAAAAATAGGGTTGCTCAGTCGAAATGAGCCGTTTCCTAATTTTGAGATTTTTCAGAATTTTTCAGAATTTTCAAGACAATTTACCATAAGGGGCAAAATTAATCATTTGGAAGATCAGGGTGGAAATCACACCAAAATAGGATGGTCAGTCGAAATGATCCGTTTCCTAATTTCTGAGATTTTTCTGAATTTTTCAGAATTTTTGAGACAATTTACCCATAAGGGACAAAATGATCATTTTGGAAAAGATCGGGTGGAAATTCACCAAAAATAGGATTAGTTAGTCGAAATGATCCGTTCCTAATTTCTGAGATTTTCTGAATTTTTCAGGATTTTTCGAAACAATTTACCCAAAATGGGCAAAATCGTCAATTTGGAAAGATCGGGATGGAAATTCACCGAAAATAGGATGGTCAGTCCGAATGATCCGTTTCCTAATTTCTGAGATTTTTCTAAATTTTTCAGAATTTTTGGAGACAATTTACCCATAAGGGCAAAATCGTCATTTTGGAAAGATCGGGATGAAATTCACCGCAAATAGGATTGGTTAGTCGAAATGACCCGTTCCTAATTTCTGAGATTTTTTTGAAAATTTTTGGAATTTTTGGAGACAATTTACCCATAAGGGGCAAAATCGTCATTTTGGAAAGATCGGGATGGCAATTCACCGAAAATAGGATTGGTAAGTCGAAATGACCCGTTTCATAATTTCTGAAATTTTTCTGAAAATTTTGGAGTTTTCGGATTTATTTATTTATTCATGATTTATTTTTATTATTTTTATTTTTTTTAAATCGACGGACAACTCATCGAGGGGTTTTCTCGCACTAATTCCCGACTCCTTGGGAACATCCAGCAGAAATTTATACATGGATGCAAACTACAACATACCAGGAATGACGCAGGTTGAAGATAAACAAATGAAGCGCGTCAAAACATGACTGAAATTCACGGGGGAAAAACCCACGTTGGTTGACCACCAGACTTAGTTTTTTATTTTGTCGCAAGGACTGCTCATGAAAGAGTTTTAACGGGCTATTCCCGAGTGCTCGGACGATACCATCAGAAAAAACACACACTGACGTAAACTACAACACGCAAGGATTGTTAGGCATAAGAAAATGACAAAAGATATGCCGAGAATTGAAGAAAGCACGCCCGAATAAGTGAACCCAAGCAATTTGGGAACCTGGGTTTGAAACCAAGCACATTACAGGCTATGTGACTGTTTTCAGGCTTCGAAATCTCCCATCTTATGCATCTTTTTGGAAAAACGTTTAGCATTAGATAAATACGTAATACCAGGTTTTCAAAATACCAACTTCTCAGTAAAATACCAAATGCACACATCGCAAGGACGTAGTGAAGGAGCCTTTGCGCACTACCCAAACACTAGCCAAAAATGATGGGCTACCTCTAGTTTTTGAGCTCACTGAGGCGTCTTCATGTCCCCATATTTTGCTCCACGAACAAATTCATGCTGAACCACTCATACCGTGCGAAAATAGGTGAGTGTAGTTTCAAAAAACTTGACGGCTCGAAAATGATTGCAAGACCGCGCCAAACACTGGCCATGAATAGCCTCTTCGTACTACTCTCGACACTTAGAAAAAATACGACAAAAATCGCCTCTAGCCTCTCAACTCACTGAGGCGTTTTCTCGGACACATAACTTGATCTTCATTTATGAACAATGAAAACAAATACACCAACACGAAAAACTATATGTAGGGAAAGAAATGAAACAAAATGACCTAGAAAATACGCAAAGTGAGAGAGAAAATCACCTCGAAAGTCGGGGTTTGAACTACTGCGGCTCAAATTGAAGCACAAATCAGGCCAAACATGGGGTATTCCCAACTCGTAACCTTCCTCAAAGATCGAACCAAGGGAAAATGAGAGTATATACAGTTTACTATGTACAAGGACACAATAAATTGAGAATCGCCTAAAAATATGCATGTTAAGATAATAAAAAATGAGCATGAAGCAGCTAGTTAGACTGAGTTCAATACTTAGACAAGATTTCCAGATTCCAGTCAGACTGCAGGGGGAGGGAGGAGCATATTTCACACCTTAGTCGCACCGAAGGCAGTAGTATGGCATGTCAGAACGAAGATCTACATATGGGAATGCATTCAAGCAAGAAAATGATCAAGTATCATATGAAACCATCACGAAAAAACAGGTTCAAAGTCGAGAGTTTGAACCACTGAGGCATTTCATCGAACATGTTATGTGCGACAAAGAACGCGCTGAGATGGGAACCCACGAATGAAACCGCAGCAGACTAACGATAGAATGAGAAATATGACTACCAGCAATGCGCATGACTAAATGGTTTGGCTCGTTTAAACTAAAAAGTCAAACAAGCTGACCTCATCATGAATTAACCGAAAATAAAGTGTCGCTTTGAGGGGGGAAAGAGACTACCTATTCGTGCGAGAGTAGCGGTGACGGTGTTCTGGTGATGGTGGCCGGAGACCCCTTGGCCATGGTGAAGTTTCTCGGGCATACCTCGTGCTAACTCCCCATCTGTTTTTCTTCTTTCCTTCTTTTTTTTTTGTTCATCTCCTTCGTAAGGTTTTGTCTGCAGCAAACATGCACGACCCTTTTAGGACCGTGGCGATGTGGATACTGATACAGAAAAATCTATTAGTTTCTCGAAGAAGAAGATGTTTCGGAGACAACAAATCATGTTCTTCCTTCCTCCATGCGGTTATTAAGATCAGAACTTGAGTTTTCTCAGCCGCGAGATGGTATCGAGAAGTCTCTAGTATTCGAAGTGATCATCCTCGTTGAAGTTGAGCAACCCGAGATTGGTAAGTAAAAGCAACATGCTTAGTGTTGCAAGGCAGATAGAGGTCGGCCACTTTGAACGTAGTTTTAGAGCAAATGGAAGCGTAGCATCAGATTGTAACGAGGCTTGTGATCAAAGAACGCCAACTTGAACGAGCTTTGAGGGGAGGTTTTTTTTAAGTGGTGAAGAAGAGAGAATCGTATTTGAAAACAACATGGAAAGAAGTGTGCGTCTAGATTCTCAGCCTCGTAACCAGTGCAAAAAGCCATGGATCTTACTCAGAAGTTGCCCTTATCCTGGAGCTCGCGGAATATCCGAGTTGATCCCCCCCATTCTTCTATCATTGCTTCTTTTTATTTCACCCACTACCACCGCAAAGCCATTACT
>JAGVVM010013314.1:0-10893 GCA_019149425.1 Psidium friedrichsthalianum
GGTGTTTGTTGTAGAATTGGAGGCGATTGGTACATTGAAAACACCGAATTTTGGAGAAAACAAGATTTTAGGAGAAAACCCCCGAACTGTTCAAATGTTGTCGTCCACTCGCACGACATTTAGTCTAAGTTTTTACAAACTCACCCGTCATTGCGGTCTTCAAGCAGTGGGAAAGCAAGAAATGTCAGCTGTAAAAGTATTAAATTGTGGGGCGATAAGTTCGGTCACGCTTTGCTTGAAAACAGCAACTCATCCTGTCATTTCGCCTTCCTAGAATTGTTTGATGTGTCTTCCAAACCAAAATAGAGAGTGTCAAATCTAAAAAAGTACACAAGAGTTGAGTACAAACTAACATGATTATTGAAGGTAAGGTGGGCAATAACGTCTCGTTAGGGGCAATGTCAGATGATTTTCTTTGAAATTTTGCTCCTCTTTAGGCAGAGTGAAAGTGGATACAATCTTCAGATCACTATAGACCCTGTCCTTTCACCATGCAGTTCCGTAGTTGAGCTTGGCTGCTTGCTAGCTAGGTGTTCTAATGTTCCCCAATGTTAATCCTGTAGATGGCAATTTGTCTAGGCCTGGTGGCTCGCTGTAGCCGTGGTGTTTGATCCTAGATTTAAAATGTATATTTCTTAGAAGATTGTCCCATGTGCATCTCTTTTTGTGGCATTCCAATTGGTCTCTCAATAGTTAATTATTATGTAAAATTTTCCTTGCATAATTAGGGTATCATCAAAAGGTTAGGCACATTAAGAGAATACTCTTTAAGCAAGCAAATTTTTACTGTAAGAGATTGACTACTTGAGAGAACATACTGGAATGCCCACAACAAGAGATGCTGAACTGTACATGGTTATGAGAATACTGCATTTTCAAATCTTAGGGCAACAGCAACAATTTGTAGCAACCATATGCCTAGAACAAATGCCATCTGCATATTTAATAGTTTGTGAAATAGAATGCCTAGCTAGTATCCGCAAGTGTTAGTTTACGGCACTGCTGTGTGAAACATAGCACTCTGTAGTGTTTGAACATCGTAATCCACTGTCCTCGTTGCTTGAAGAGGAGCAAAATTTCAAGAGAACTTCATCTAACATTGTCCTAAGGATGATGTATTGCGCAACTCACCTTCATAATCTATGTTAGTTCGTACTTACAACTTTCTTAATGTACTTCTTTAGATTTGACACCTCTACATTTGGTTTGGAAATCATACATCAACCATTCTTAAAGATGGGAGGAAATGGAAGGAAGAGTTGCTATTGTAAGCAAGCTTCCCGACTTATCGCCCACATTTTAGACTTTTCAGCTAGCTTTCTTGCTTCCCACAATAAGACTAGAAATGGAGCGGTTTGCTCAATTGTTGGACCTGAATATTCGTGAGCTATAATCAAAATAAATTTGAATTCTTCGTATTTCTCTTGAAAGGGCCATCCAATTTTGCCAGCAAACACCCTTATTTCCGCCTCAACATCTGGTGGGTTGAGGAAATTTTAAGAAAAGAGATTACATAGCTTTTTCCACCTGTAGCAAATCTTGTGTTTTGTGAGAGGAACAAACCACATAGAAGTGTAAATTCATCACTATACTCAAGAGAAGATCTAGGAGGACGTAATTAAAGACCGAGTGGAATTAGAACACAGAGACAGTCGGCCGACATCTCACTAAACCCCTATGTCAGAGACAAATGCATATCTATTGAGCAAGTTAGGCGTCCTCGATATATCTCGACCAACCAGCTTGAGGGGGAGTGTTGAACATGGATATGCAAATTCTTGAGGATTATTTTATTTTGATTTGGATTTGATTTTAAATTAGGGACTTGAATTGATTATAATTAGGGATTTGACCTTGATTTACTTGCATCAATCTGCGATTATATTCTTAAATAGAACCCACCTTGTGCTATAAATAGGGTCCTCGTATAATGTAACTTTACACAGAAAGTAAATGCAAAAGAGCTTATTTCCTAAATTTCTCTCTTCACCTACATTTTCTTTCATTAGTCCCTGGAAGAGGTTTCTCATTTATCTCAAGTTGAAAAGTGGGGAATTCAATGTTGTTCAAGCATATGTCATATACCACAATCTTGAAATCGCATAAAAAAAAAAGACAGCTAGAGTCATTCAAAACGTGCATAGCAACTATGATTGAGAGAGAAAGAGATGAGGTTTCAATTATATATGGTAACCCATCTATGTTCCTAAATCAGGGGTTGAATCCATCCATGGCATCTAACACCGACTTTGCAGTGTCAGCAGATGTTCAAATAATTTTCAGCACCTTATGGTACACTACTACTGATTTTTGAAAATGTCGATAAAGGAACATTTGTAGATTCCTTTCATCAAAAGCAATTATGGATTGATAATTAAACATGACGCTACAATGATTAGTGAGTATTTCCGATTTGAACCATTCCTCCATAATGGACACTAGTCCTCTCTCGCAACACCATTTCCCTAGGAGTAATTCTCGATCAAGTTATTGCCACCCCAACTCTAGATCCACACTTTGTGCATTACATTCTTTCTTCTTCATTTCAAGCTTCTGAGAGTGACTTAGATGCATTTGAGAGTGACTCAGATACTTGAAATGAAGAAGGCAAAATGTAATGTGCAATGTATGGAGCTAGAATTGGGGTGGCAATGGCTTGATTCAATTGAAAAGTCACTCGAGAAGTACTTTAGGGAAATAGAATTGCGAGAGAGGACCAATGTTCGTTATGGAGGAATGGTTCAAAATTGGAAATACTCACTAAGCTATTGTAGCTTTATGTTTAAATTCTAAATCTACAATTTCTTTTGATGAAAACAATTTGCAGATGTTCTTTATCCACATTTTCAAGAGTGTTTTGCTTGGACTGAAGGAAGATTTCCTTCGACTCTTGATATCCTCTTTGATCACTCTTGATGGATTTAAGAATTTGAGTTCATTCTCATTCGATTTGAATTCGACTTGACATTCCTTTATCTTATCTTTGAGAGATTGCAATTCGCTCTATTCAATCATGCACTCCAAATGATCAGCCTTTTCTCACTCTCGTCAAGTGCCTCGAACATGTCATCAAGCAGACTTTGCACCATGCTCAAATTCTCGCGTGTCAATTCAATTGCACTAGAGCACTCATCAAAAGAATGCTTTACCGAACCCAACTTTTCCATTTTTGAATCAAGTTCCCGACCATTTTCCTCCAGGAAATTCTGCACCAAGCGACTTTCTTCTCCTTCGAGTTGGATTCCTTTGCGACGCCTCCACCTCTACCTCCTCCTTATTTGAATCATAATCCCTTTGACATTCCTTAGTCGAGTACATCAGAACTCAGCTCCTTCTCCTTGTAATTGGTTAAGCGGGTTCAGTCCATGGGTGCTACATCATAAGCACATTGGAAGTAGATAATTGTAACCATATACATATAAAATGATAACAATTGGCGGCAACATGTTATGCGGTGGTGGTCTTGCTTATGGCATCAAATCAATACGTTCTAAGAAGAAATAGCTTGTTAGAACTAATTGACTCTTTCTTTGGACCTCCTTCTTGCACTTTTGGACCCTCTGTTGCACCAAGTACAGCCCATCCTCTACAGCGCAAGTTCAAATGCAACCTCTGACCCTAGTTAAGCACCTTGGGAGAGGCAACTCAGGTGACCTCTGGATCCATCTAAGTTTGCGACTGTACTTGCTGCTTGCGCGCCTGAATAGGTTTCCTTTTTTAGAAGCCTTGGACTTAAGTATTCAGGGAACAGATTAGGGTAACTAGATTTTGGGGTGATTAATGAAGTTGTATCTTCCTCTTGGAGAATTTTGTATGATCTTCAGCAGAGATTGAGCCCCAAGACAGGGAAGTGGCAGTGAAATTGGCTATTGAACGGAAAGGAAGCTGAAATTTCAGCTTCAGCAGTGGATCCTTCGAAGGTCTTAGGTTTTTTGAAGCTATTGGTGGCATGTAACATAGCTAGCTTCTGCTTTGACGCAAATGAAATTTAAGATCTTGTCAATACTGTGTCACAGTTTCAAGTAGCACAGGAACACCACCAGTCCTTGGAACTTCATCAGTGTTGCATGGTAAGTGGGCATGCAGCTATTGCCTTGAAATGTTGAATATGGTTGCCAGTTCTTTATCATATCAGCCTGGTTTTTGCAGTATTATTCATGCCAATCTACTGTTTATCCTATTAAATGGCTCTGTATATTGACTTGTGGGAGATTGAAAAATCTTGGGATGCTAATGAATGCTTTCAGTTTTAGTTTCAACTTCTCACAAAATAAATTTAAAATCATTGAAAGGGGACTTTTATGTTTTTTTTAATCTTTTTTCTTTCCTTTTTCAGTTACCCATTTGAACTGAAGCAACTTGTGGCTTGTAATTGGGAGGTCACTGCCATGCTAAAGGTTGTGACTTTGCATTATTTTTGTAGTTGTGACCAATGGATATGCATGCGTTATACTTAGAACTCTGTGTTATTGATTATTAGTTTGAGACTAATTATTCTACAAGGTTTCATGGTGCAAATTGGACAATGTGCTGCTTGATGAGCCTGGCCGATGAGCTCATTGTCATTTTGGGTTGCATACTTTATCTTTCCTGTTAATAGAATGACTTAATGTTTATTTGATGAAAGGAAACGATATATATACAATTCATAGACCCACAAAAACTATTTTACCCTTCTATCCTTTAACATATAAACCCTTAACACTCCCCCTCAAGCTGGAGCATGAATATCAAGCATGCCTAGCTTGTTATAGATATACTCAACTCTACTTCTCCCTAGAGATTTGGTAAAAATATCAGCCAGTTGTTCATCAGTCCTAATATAACTAGTAGATTTAACTCTAGCCTGAAGCTTCTCACGAACAATATGGCAATCAACCTCAATATGTTTGGTACGCTCATGGAATACTAGATTAGAGGCAATATGGATAGCCGCTTGATTATTGCACTACAACTTCATTGGTGCTGGATCTTTGAATCCAAGTTCAACTAATAGCGGACGCATCCAAATTAACTCACAAGTAGCTTGAGCCATGGCTCTGTATTCTAATTTTGCACTTGATCTAGTCACAACACTTTACTTCTTACTCTTCCAAGATACTAGGTTTCCTCTCACAAAGGTGCAATAACCTGATGTAGATCTCCTATAAGAGATCCTGCCCAATCAGCATTTGAAAAGGCTTCTACCCTTTTGTGACCATAATTCCTATAAATGAGACCGCGACCTGGAGCTTTCTTCAAGCATCTTAGAATTCTGATTAGAGGATGCCAGTATGAGATACGGGGGGGGGGGGGGGAGGGAGACATAAATTGACTTACAACACTCACTAGAAAGGAAATATCTAGTGGAGTGATAGTTAGATAATTTAATTTTCCAACAAGCCTTTGGTACCTTTCCGGATCATCTTACAGTTCACCATCATCTGCCATTAGTTTCAAGCCCACTTCCTTTGGTATATCTAGTGGTTTAGCTCCCAGCATACCTGTTTCGGTAAGCAAATCAAGAACATACTTCTGTTGAGAGATATGAATACCTTTCTTCACCGTGCCACTTCGATCCCAAAAATATCTAAGTGATCCCAAATCTTTTGTATGAAACTGCTATTGCAAGTACAGCTTCAACTCTTTAATCCCTGCAGAATCATCTCCAGTTATGACAATATCATCACATAAACTACAAGAAATATCCTACCAGCTTCAGAAACTCGATAAAACATAGAATGATCTCTAGTACATCTATACAGTCCAAACTGAAATACTACCTCAGTAAACTTCCTAAACCAAGCTCTGGGAGACTGTTTCAAACCATATAAAGATTTTTTTAAGCAACAAACATGGCCAGACTCCCCTAAGCAACAAACCCAGGTGGTTGCTCTATATACACTTCTTCTACAAATCTCCATGAAGAAAGGCATTCTTAACATCAAGCTGAAACATGGGCCAATTAGCAGAAGCAGCCAAAGAAAGTAAAAGACAAATAGAGGTAATCTTAGCCACTGGAGAAAAGGTATCACCATAATCTACTCCATAAACCTGTGCATAACCTTTAGCAACCAATCTGGCCTTGAGATGAGCAAGAGAACCATCAGGTTAACCTTGACAGTAAATACCCATTTACATCCAATGGCCGTCTTCCCTGCAGTAAAGGAACAAGGTCCCAAGTCTGATTTTGGTCCAGTGCCAATAGTTCCTCTTCCATAGCCATCCTCTAACCTGGACTAGATAATGCTTCAGCAACAGTTTTAGGGATAGGATGTGTATCGATGGTCATTAGACTGGCCCGACAAGAGGCAGACAAACCAAATATGAGACAAAATGTGCAATAGGTGTTTCGTACAACTACGAACTCCTTTGCGATGTGCAATAGGAACATCAAGATCAGAATGTGACTGACTTACCTTAGGTTCAGAAGACGAAGGAGACGAGATGGGTGGAGGTACAACTGCAGGGGGCTCCACATGCTGACGAGGACGTCTACTGTAAACATACTGGATAGGTGGAGGAATAGCTGGAGATTCCGAAGTGGGTGTTGATTCCATAATGACATATGTCAAGGAATCATCATCCACTGTAGGAGGCTCCATTAGAGTATCAGAATAAATAGTAGACTCAAAAAAGGAGACATTTGCAGTAGTAAATACTTGTGCAAAGAAGGACAGTAGCAACGATACCCTTTTGTGTGCGAGAATACCCTACAAAAATGCATTTGAGAGATCGAGGATCAAGTTTAGAAAGCCTTGGATGATGATCTTGGATATAATAGACACAACCAAATATACGAGGTGGCAAATGAAATAAGGGGTCAAAAGGAAAAATAAGAGAGTGAGGAATTGCACCCTTAAGAATGGAGGACGGCATGCGATTGATAAGGTAGCACGCAGTCATAACAGCGTCAGCCCAAAAGGATTTATCGATCTTCATTTCAAACATCAAAGAACGAGTAATTTCTAACAAGTGGCGGTTCTTTCTTTTGCCGACACCATTTTGTTGTGGTGTATCGAAACAAGAGGATTGATGAAGAATGCCCGTTGGGACATAAATTCAGAGAAAGTCTTTGAAAAGTACTCTTTGGCATTATCACTTCGAAGAATGCAGACAGAAGTTGAAAATTGAGTATGTACTTCGTTAACAAATGCACAAAAGATAAAGAATAATTCAGAACGACTTTTCATTAGATATAGCCAAGTGGCTCTTGAATAGTCATCTACAAAAGTAACAAAGTACTTAAAACCAGCTTTGAAGTAGTAGAACATGGACCCCAAACATCCGAATGAACTAAAGCAAATGGCCGAGAAGCCTGTTTATTGACTCTTGGACTATAACTAATACGGTGCAATTTTCTAAACTGACACGACTCACACTCAATACGAGATAAAGAATGAAAACGAGAATCTAACTTCTTCAAACTTCCCAAAGAGGGATGTCCCAAGCGACAATGAATTTGATGTGCAAAAACTGCTGAACAAGCAACACTGGTAGTATCATCAAACACATATAGGCCCCCGACATATGTCCTCTACCAATCGTCTGCTTCGTCTTCAAATCCTGAAAAACACGAGTCGGGATAGAAGGTTACAAAACAGTTATATTCCTTGGTAAGATGACCGACAGACATAAGGTTAAATGAAAAATTTGGGAGGTACATGACAGAAGATAAAGATATGGAAGATGTCAGAGGAACTGTGCCTATCCCTTTTACTGTGGATAGAGAACCATCAGCTAATGTAACACTGGATATAGACTCATGAAAGGTAGAAAAGATACCTGAAGATCCAGTCATGTGATCGGTAGTGCCTGAATCAATGACCCAGGGCGAGAGCTAGAGGAAAGACATGCTATTGCATTACCTGTCTGAGCAAAAGTAGCCGTGGAGGAGGAAACTAGCTGAGAAATCTGGAACTGATTGTACCTTAGCAAGTTCCTCTTTCGACATTCTAATTAGTGTGCCTCCTTCAGATGACTGCAAAGAAGCACCCACTCCACTGCATTGGCTACATTAGTTACAACTAATGGGGGGGCCTTCATGAAGCTTATAGTAGAAATTGAATGTGTCCAAGAACACCCAGTAATGACATATACGTGCAACACCTGTATTACTCCCTGTGTCACCAGAAGTACTACTATATGACTGTGGTTAGCCTCTACCAAGCCCATGGCTACCACCACCGATACCACGTCCACCACCACCACTACGGCCACCACAACGACCTCGACCACCACCACGGTTCCCTTGGATAGCCGAGGCTGAGCTCTCACCTATGGAAAACCTATCCTTAGACGATTCACGTGACACTCTTAAGACACGAGAGAAAGTCTCCGTTAGTGAAATTACAGTGCTTCCTCCAAGAATTTGTGAACGAACTGAATCAAACTCTGGTCCTAGTGCTCCCAAAAAATCCATAACAGCTAACTATTCTCGCTGCTCCTGCATCTACTTAACATCAGAGATAATAGGCAACAAATAGTTAAGCTCCTCATACGTTTGTTTAAAATCAGCAAAGAATTGAGCAAGGGGCCGGTCCTTCTATCTGCTCTAAAGAAATCTTGGGAAACTTCATAAATCCTGAATAAGTTATTTTGTCCAGAATAAAGGACATTCAAGTAATCTCATAACTCCTTAACCGTAGTAACGTGTAACCAATGCAGTCACATGAGATTCCATAGAGTTCCACACTTTGCCCAAGAATTCTAGCATTTATGGTATCCCATTTTGTATCAGCATCAGATCTTTCACCTGTTAGATGGTGATTTTGCTCTCTACCAATCAATACCACCATCACAATTCTCCTCCATTGCTAGAAATTGGAGACACCTGCTAACTTTTCCTCTATTAAATGATTAGAGGATGCAGATACGACTTCAGTCACTACTCCTTTGCCCTCTGCCATAACCAAGTTTTTTTTAGAACAATCTAAGGACGGTAAATAAGGAATCAAAGAGCTCCCACCAAATAAAACTCCACAAACTCTCACTACCCCACTAATTCGCTTCAGCCTTGCATAAATCAGAATAGCCAACACCAACAACCAATAGCACAATCAAGACCCCACAATTCAGTGCTCACAACAAACATCAACAAAAGAGCACCAATAGAATCCAGCATCACAACCAACGGGCATAAATCACCACATTCTCAACCACAAATCAGCACCAACAGAATCCAGCATCACAAATGTTAATCTGCCTTCCTCAAACACACGATAAGCACTACAAAAAAAAAAAAAGAAGCAATAGCTCACAGACCAGCTTCAAAGAGACTATTAGGGTCGATCGTGCCTCAGACAGCAACTGGAGATGTAAAAAAAAAGAATTGAATTGCTGAGCTTGGGTAACTTTGGGCGATGATTGACAGAAGGTTGCTGAGCCTGGATGAGGTCGTGACTCCTTGCAGGTGGTCGCCGAGCCTGGGCTTCCTCTGGCTACGCCTTGCAGGTGGTCGCCAAGCCTAGGCTTCCTCCGGTAATGCCTGATTGGGATCGCCGAGGCTGTACAACCCTAGATTTGGGTTCACCTCCTTGAGAACGCTGGAAATAGGGATTCAGGTCTGGATCTGGTGAGATTTGGTGTCGCCGGTGATTTTAGGGTTCAGATCTAGTGGGTTTTGGTAATCGTCGATAACTCTAGGTTTAGATCTTAATTAGGCTCTAATACATGTTAACAGAACGGCTTAATGTTTATTTGATGAAAAGAAACGATATATATACAACTCATAGGCCCACAAAGACTATTTTACCCTTCTACCCTTTAACACATAGACCCTAACATTTCCCACTTGTATCATTGTTCTTTCTAAATCAATTTTGGGCGAAGGACACTTTTAGTGCCTTAACTTGTGTACGAAGATCACTTTGGTGCTAAAAGTTCAAACGGATCACTTTAGTGCCAAGTCGGAGAAAAAAGGATCACTTTGGTGCTTCCGCAAGAATTTCCGGCCAAAAAATATACGTGGCTTTTTGAATAATTATAAATCTGAGCTGTAAATTCTGAGGAAGCCCATCCACGTGGAGCTTATGAAACGACGTCATTCATCCGACGTAGCACCACGTTTGGAAACGACATCGTTGCTACAATAAGATGATGAAAAGAAGCCCAAAGACGTCATCTTCTCCATTACATCTTCTCCATCGCGAAAGAGAAGGCCTTCGTGTTCTCCATCGGTGGCTTCACAGTCCGTCGCACGTCGCGAGTTGGCCGTCGTCGCTCGCCATCACTGCGTTCACACGCCGTCGCTCGCCATCACACTCCATCGGCAACTCTGATAGGTATGTGGCTTCCCCCATTTGTTGCGAAATTAATTTAAAAGGAAAATTAGGGCTCCGATTGAATAGAAAATGAGGGCTTTCGGAAGTTGAGCGAAATTAGAGCTTGGTAGGGCTTCTCCGTCTCTGTGGTAGACTGAGAGGGGACTATGGCATTATGGGCGCATGCGTAGTACTGGATGGTTTTTGGTGGGACCTTTATATGAAAAAAAAAAGCGTTTGGTGGTACACCCAACTTGTTTGAGCAGAAAAGATGGGTCAATGTGGACATCGGGATAACATTTTGACGTTTGTGATAAATTTTGGGGTTTCTTGCTTTGTAGGGACCTCCACATCAAAAGAGTCCAATGCCGTGCCAAGGAAGAGCGCTCCAAAGAAGAAAAAAAGCTGCTGCAGCTCCAAAACAATCGCCACTACTAGAGCTACTGTATTCGTGCAAAGAAGATTCATGAACACCAAGGGCAGTTGAAGTACTGCACTAATTGAAGAACTGCACGGACTATGATCAAACACTCTACAAGCCCAGTTGAAGACCCTGCCTGCTGTATTTAAACGAGTTCAAAGATCATGAATAAAGTTGAAAATAGCCTCGAAAGGAAAAAAATCTGGGGGGTGGTCCTTGTTGACTGAGTTT
>JAGVVM010013315.1:0-12801 GCA_019149425.1 Psidium friedrichsthalianum
TTGCCACGACTGTACAAGCACATAGCAGACAGTATAAAACTAGACACACTGACTACTTAGGCTTATTTTGATAAAATAAAGTTGTTGCAACTCTGGACAAGTAAATTCTTAAAATATACTAGTACTCATCTTCTGAAGGCAATGCATAGGTCACAAATTACTCTTCTTCAAAAGCTAATCTGAACTAATCCATGACATGTAGGTAAAACTGAACTGAGGGCAATAAGTTCCAGCCAAAGAAAGGAAAATATGCATCAAACTAGTGATGACTAATTCAAGTAATGAAAAGGCACCAATAATTGATCAGAAATATTATGAAGATCCATAAAAGTTGACAAAATCTGTACTTTTGCACAAGTACAATAGGCATATAGGCATAACCATGTACCTTTAATACTGCTCCGAGTATTGCATCAGTATAATCAACATTGATTTTTGAAAAGAGATTTATGCCATCCCTTTTGATTCCCTGCTTTTCATCTACATGGAGGTCTATGACAAGATCACCAGTTAAACCACTGGCAGATAGAAACAAAGAAGAGAAAACGAGTCAGTTCACACAACTTACTATGAAGCCCATATACATCTCAAGATAAAAAATTTCACAACCTTAAAAACATTTTCTGTTCTTGCACGCAAGGACTTGAGATATTAAGGTCTATTATAATCGATTTCCTTGTACATGCTAATGCCTTGCCACCACAAAGGCAGGTAGATTTCAGTAATCCTTCTTGTCAAATAAACCAGGCAAATGTAGTTGGGATGACACTTCAAATAGTTTCCACTAACAGGTTTAATTAGTTTGAGAAAACCCGTAAAACAATAGCACACCTTTTTTTATCGAAGTTTCCCTCCTTTTGAATTCGCATTCTGGATCCATCATTAACTCCAGGTGGGATGACGATACTAATATTTCTCTTTGACATTATCTTGCCACTACCACCACACCTCCGGCAATTGTCGATTACAATCTTACCATCACCACTACACTTGGAGCAAGTAGTCACCTGGCAATCATCCAATAAAAATGATGAACATGCCAAAGAGATGTGAATCTAATGGAAAATTGATGGAAACTCTCACCCACGCCCATAATATAGTTGGAATCAAACATAACTTGGTCAACTCTATAGATTTACTATGTCTATCTACGTCTAAGGATGTATCAATACTACCAACATAATCAAAAGCATAATGAAAAGAAAGCTGGCCAGCAATTTAAAATGCAATTAATGTTTGTCTTTCGAATCTACAGAAGTGAAGTGCGCTGACCAGATTTGGCCCAACGCATCCTAAATAAAAGAGGACAAGAAAGTAATACCCTTAAAACATAAGTAGTGATAGTACGTTTCAACTACTATTTTTGAAACCAAAGACCTCTCAATGTCACCTAAGTATAACATCCTACAGGAGACATAAAAAGATGTCCTTCAAGAGTCAATCTTCCCCATCGGAAGAATTCACATTGCTTGTTGCAGTTACAGCACAGTGACATCGAGACCATCACAATGATACATGTTCCGTTATAAACAATCATAATTAGAGTGGAAAACCAGTGTATTGGCCAACAAGGAACTTAGAGAATGACGGTGGAAATTGGAAAATATGAAATGCTCTTCGTGGTGACAATTACCTGAGACATCATACCAAAAGGAGTCCTCTGAGTTTTCATGATCCCACCTCTGCCTTCACAGGCAGCACATTGCTTAATGCAGCTACTGGATTTAGCACCTGTTCCACCACATTGATCACACACTTCAGAAGATGAAACTTCGATTTCCTTCCGACCTCCAAAATTGATTCTTCGAAGCTCAGGAACAGATCATACCTATAACAAAATAGACTAAAGAAATGAGAACTTAAGTATTCATGAGGAAATCTTTTGTACAAGGTGATACTTTCTAGTTACCGTATATCAAGTGCATGTCTTCCTGCACTTCCTAAATTGAAGTTCAGGCCCCCTTGTTCACCCCTGTCTCCAAAAAGCTCCTCTGATCCACCAAAAAATGCACCAAAGACTTCGAACGGATCCACCTATAGAGAGAGAGACAGAGAGAGAGAGGAGAAAGAAACAAGCACATGGAAAAGGTCTGGTTAAATCTACCCCCATATCCGAGAGAGCCAAAAGTATGTAAATCAGATTGTTCTCTCAGTAAGATAGAGAAGATTGTTTGTCGCTTAACCGGTTTGAAATTTCGAAGTCAGGGAAAATCTTACCCCCTGTGAACCACCACCTGAACCATCATATTCGCCTTGCAAACCCTCCTCTCCAAACTGATCATACATAGATCTTTTCTGTTCATCTGATAGGACCTGCACCAATACACACTACACCATCATCTCATGAAAGGAGTACATAGATCATACACATATCTTTTCTGTTCATCCGATAGGACTTGCACCAAGAAAGAAGATGCAATGACAGAGCAAACAAATTCCATAGTAACTGGTCCCAGAAGAGTACGAACTTTCACAAGCATAAATTCAGAAAGCGGGCAAGTAATTCCAGAATCGAATATCCAAATTCTACAAAATCAAACAACAAAAAACATTGACAACCGAAGCAAAATCCTGAGAAATGGAGAAGCTACCTCGTACGCAGCGCTTATCTCCTTAAACTTGTCTTCCGCCCCTGGTCCCTTGTTCATGTCCGGATGGTACTGCTCAAAATCCACAACAGGCCGAAAACGAAACGATCAATGAAATTTCCCAAGGCAATCTGGGAGGCATATAATATTCCCATCACAAACACTAACTCCGTCCAAATGACAACTAAATGTCAAATCAGAGTCATCCCATTTCATCTTTAACAAAGCCATCCCACATCACTTTAAAGTAGAATCATCTACCTCTGTCCTCGCATTTTGCCAGCACGGAAAGAGAGGAAGCATGAGCGTGGCATTAAACAACGTGAATTCACAGCATTTTATACCTCACCTTACGGGCAAGCTTGCGGTACGAGCTCTTGATCTCCTGCGAGGTGGCATTGCGACCGACCTTCAACGCCGAGTAGTAATCCTTCCTCGAGGCGCGGATCGCGGCGCCGTGGCTCCTTCCCCTGCGAGCGGAAGGAGGAAAGCTAGGGTTGAGCTGGATTCTGGAGACCTTCGTGCCCGAGAGCTCGGAGTTAGACGAAGCCGGGAAGGAAGAGCAGGCCGGGAATAGGAATGGATGGAGATTATAGGCGACGGGGACTTCCATTGTGGGAGTAAATTCAAGTCATGCAAGGTGTTTGATGAATTGACGTGAACGGAGACGAGGGTGGATGTTGGGGGGTTTTGCCCGGGGATTTTCGGACTTGTCGGAAAACGAGTAGAGAGAGCTAGGCAGCTAGCTACTAAACCCCCGCTCGGCAGGTTCAGGCCCAAATCGTGGAAATTTAGTGCACCGACCTGATGCATCTGGAATCGTGGCCGCGAGCGAGGCCTGTGTGAAATTCACGATGAACCCACGAAAATCGAGGATTGTCATTGGGCGGATCCGTCATGGACCGTGTCCGGGCAAGAGTTCTCGTGACGCCAGAGACCCCCTAACTCGCCGCCCCGCTTGTCGCCTACATTTTAGAGTCCTCCTATCCTCCCATTTTTGCAGACTACAGCCGTGTTCGCAAATGAAAATTCCATGCAATGATCTTAAGAGCTCCTTCACCTTACGTCCTTTTCTAGCTACTCCGACTCGTAACAAGTTCCCAAATCGGGACTAAGTCCGGAAGTTAGTTTAGAATATGAACCTACGGAGTTACTAGTTGTACAAATTTCGAATGTGAGCGTCGCGCAGCATGCGTAGAAGGCCTCACGGCAAGCTCATTGAAAGAAACCTTGCCCACAATTCAGAAATCCCCTCACCTTCCTCGCTCGACTTGAGAGCGCGAGGGTCTCCTTCTCAATTAGCCATAAAAACAGAAACTAGAACAGGAAAGTACGGGAACAAGAAAGTTTGGAAAGGACAACACAAGCTAAACATTTGAATTGAGTTTCCGAGGGTGGACGGAGGGAGTTTTAAGAGGGGAGATTCCTGAGGACCAGAAGCCAGCACATAGCGAAACAACAACAACAACAACAACAAAAGAAAAATTCCCTTGATAAATAATCATAATAAGTCCACGAAAAAATCGATGCAAAGTCGCACATCGCCTCACAAAATTGAGTCGGCACACCTCCACTCCACAACTCAATGCCTTTCATCAGGTTAATCCGGGCAATCGAGGAGCTACTTGTTAGCGCCTAGCAGTGCTTCGGGAGGTCTCTGACACTTCCTCCACTTCAATAGCCAACACGAGTCACCAATGTTGTTAGCTCCCGCGGAACTTTATCTCCGGCCTTCCGGAAGACATAAAAATAAACACAATGGCGGAAACTTCTTTTTATCCAACACATTGCCGCTCACGAGACTGATTGAACTTGCTCAGTGGGTGCGATAATCTCAGGCTAGAGCCACCAAAACCCTCTGAAGGTATGATTTCTTCTTTACATGGGAATGCAAGTGCCTCATTTGGCCTCTACTAACATAGAAGCATCCTTGAACGACACTGAGTAGAATGGTGAAAGTGCGACGACTTTTCCAATGATGATCAATGTGGGTGAGACCAACTTCTCAGCAGAAATTTTATCAGCAAGATCCTTCAATTCAGCAAAACCTGATGATTGATGGACGACGGTCAGGCATTTTCTCCAATAGCATGCAATTGCAAGAAATGCTTTAAACCCACATGATTACATGCAAATTTGAGTACCACCGACAAAGGCTTGCCAAAGATCTGGAGGTAAAACAAGATAACGGAAGACATGATGGCTTCAACAAACAGGTTATTATTGGCCATAAAAACAAGATAATGGAAGGCATGATGGCTCCGACACACAGGTTATTATCTTGAACAGTGAGGATACATAGTATTTCTTCAAGGTACAGAAACTACATTTATATTTACTCACACAGCACAGGGAAGACAACTCATCGAGGAAACAAGACTACTATCTTGTTAACCATGACAAATGAAACATGCTGCCAGACCTCTTAAAAGACATGCTGCATCACTAATTTGGTTAGAATGCCACCATCTGATTCAAGATTTGATGGTCAACTTGAGATGCATTTATCCACGAAGTTCTCTTTACTCGGACTGATTAAACCAAGATGACGCTTTCATGCTATTTCATCAATCTAACTGAATCAAAAGCTTTTAATTCCATGCAGCATCCGACTGCTTTATACAGAATCAGACACCATGTTTCCATAAAGAATATACTGCCGTGCTTGCTGTCACTAATTTACAGCTTATACTCTCATTTTGCACTCGGACGAGTACACGGCAAGTACATATATTTATTTTATATACAATGAAATATATTAGCTTACCACACGTTGTTGGGGGGTGGTTCCACGCTCAACTGCAGCAGCTGGTGTACTGGGTGGTAAACCATGACGCATTAACTTCTGTGCAAGGGAAGGGAGAGTCGAGAGACCCATATAAACCACCAAAGTAGAATCAGGATCCACTGCATTTTCAGCTACAAACAGAGGATCTGTTCCACCTTTCCTCGAATGTCCCGTGAGAAATCTAACACTGTTCGCCACACCCCTATGAGTCAATGGGACTCCCAGCTCTGCCGCTATTCCTGAAGCAGCAGTTATGCCTGTAACATCGAGAGACAATGAATTCAATATCTTCTACAAGGCTAACATGCCTTCGGCTTTTCGTAGCCAAAGTATCTATATGCAAAAGAACATCATGAACAGGGCGACGACCGAGTGGGAATCAACAACCAGGTGAAAAATTCAACAAGTTAGGTGCATTCTCATTGAAGCTCATGTTTACCTGGTATAACTTGTACTTGAATGCCTTGCTGTTGTAGAAAGTCCATCTCCTCCCCACCTCTCCCAAATACCTACACAAACCATGTTCAAGATCCAAATGTAAACCGGAAAGAAAGCGCATTCCAAGTAAATATCAAAAGAACTGCAGATTAAAAGAATCTTAAATCTGAAATATACTCACCAGAGGATCACCTCCTTTGAGTCTAACAACCGTAGCCCCCGCCTCCGCGAAATTGAGAAGCAACTCGTGGATTTCCTCCTGCCCACACAAGTACCGAAAAGATCACAACACCTTTCACAAACCAACAATACATTCACCAAAACTCAAACACGTGGTGGACAAAAAAATAAATAAGCTCATCAACTACCATAACAACTCAATCCCAAACAACACTAATCAAAGAAAAATACACCAGCCTAATTCCTCAAAATCCGATAGAACACAGAAACAGAAGACACTGAAGCAGAGCGACGAGAACACTAAATGCATTTACCTGAGTGCGGCTATGGTATAATAAAAAATAATAATAAAATAAAAAAATAAAATAAATATAATATAACCATAGCCGCACTCAGGTAAATGCATTTAGTGTTCTCGTCGCTCTGCTTCAGTGTCTTCTGTTTCTGTGTTCTATCGGATTTTGAGAATTAGGCTGGTGTATTTTTCTTTGATTAGTGTTGTTTGGGATTGAGTTGTTATGGTAGTTGATGAGCTTATTTATTTTTTTGTCCACCACGTGTTTGAGTTTTGGTGAATGTATTGTTGGTTTGTGAAAGGTGTTGTGATCTTTTCGGTACTTGTGTGGGCAGGAGGAAATCCACGAGTTGCTTCTCAATTTCGCGGAGGCGGGGGCTACGGTTGTTAGACTCAAAGGAGGTGATCCTCTGGTGAGTATATTTCAGATTTAAGATTCTTTTAATCTGCAGTTCTTTTGATATTTACTTGGAATGCGCTTTCTTTCCGGTTTACATTTGGATCTTGAACATGGTTTGTGTAGGTATTTGGGAGAGGTGGGGAGGAGATGGACTTTCTACAACAGCAAGGCATTCAAGTACAAGTTATACCAGGTAAACATGAGCTTCAATGAGAATGCACCTAACTTGTTGAATTTTTCACCTGGTTGTTGATTCCCACTCGGTCGTCGCCCTGTTCATGATGTTCTTTTGCATATAGATACTTTGGCTACGAAAAGCCGAAGGGCATGTTAGCCTTGTAGAAGATATTGAATTCATTGTCTCTCGATGTTACAGGCATAACTGCTGCTTCAGGAATAGCGGCAGAGCTGGGAGTCCCATTGACTCATAGGGGTGTGGCGAACAGTGTTAGATTTCTCACGGGACATTCGAGGAAAGGTGGAACAGATCCTCTGTTTGTAGCTGAAAATGCAGTGGATCCTGATTCTACTTTGGTGGTTTATATGGGTCTCTCGACTCTCCCTTCCCTTGCACAGAAGTTAATGCGTCATGGTTTACCACCCAGTACACCAGCTGCTGCAGTTGAGCGTGGAACCACCCCCCAACAACGTGTGGTAAGCTAATATATTTCATTGTATATAAAATAAATATATGTACTTGCCGTGTACTCGTCCGAGTGCAAAATGAGAGTATAAGCTGTAAATTAGTGACAGCAAGCACGGCAGTATATTCTTTATGGAACATGGTGTCTGATTCTGTATAAAGCAGTCGGATGCTGCATGGAATTAAAAGCTTTTGATTCAGTTAGATTGATGAAATAGCATGAAAGCGTCATCTTGGTTTAATCAGTCCGAGTAAGAGAACTTCGTGGATAAATGCATCTCAAGTTGACCATCAAATCTTGAATCAGATGGTGGCATTCTAACCAAATTAGTGATGCAGCATGTCTTTTAAGAGGTCTGGCAGCATGTTTCATTTGTCATGGTTAACAAGATAGTAGTCTTGTTTCCTCGATGAGTTGTCTTCCCTGTGCTGTGTGAGTAAATATAAATGTAGTTTCTGTACCTTGAAGAAATACTATGTATCCTCACTGTTCAAGATAATAACCTGTGTGTCGGAGCCATCATGCCTTCCATTATCTTGTTTTTATGGCCAATAATAACCTGTTTGTTGAAGCCATCATGTCTTCCGTTATCTTGTTTTTACCTCCAGATCTTTGGCAAGCCTTTGTCGGTGGTACTCAAATTTGCATGTAATCATGTGGGTTTAAAGCATTTCTTGCAATTGCATGCTATTGGAGAAAATGCCTGACCGTCGTCCATCAATCATCAGGTTTTTGCTGAATTGAAGGATCTTGCTGATAAAATTTCTGCTGAGAAGTTGGTCTCACCCACATTGATCATCATTGGAAAAGTCGTCGCACTTTCACCATTCTACTCAGTGTCGTTCAAGGATGCTTCTATGTTAGTAGAGGCCAAATGAGGCACTTGCATTCCCATGTAAAGAAGAAATCATACCTTCAGAGGGTTTTGGTGGCTCTAGCCTGAGATTATCGCACCCACTGAGCAAGTTCAATCAGTCTCGTGAGCGGCAATGTGTTGGATAAAAAGAAGTTTCCGCCATTGTGTTTATTTTTATGTCTTCCGGAAGGCCGGAGATAAAGTTCCGCGGGAGCTAACAACATTGGTGACTCGTGTTGGCTATTGAAGTGGAGGAAGTGTCAGAGACCTCCCGAAGCACTGCTAGGCGCTAACAAGTAGCTCCTCGATTGCCCCGGATTAACCTGATGAAAGGCATTGAGTTGTGGAGTGGAGGTGTGCCGACTCAATTTTGTGAGGCGATGTGCGACTTTGCATCGATTTTTTTCGTGGACTTATTATGATTATTTATCAAGGGAATTTTTCTTTTGTTGTTGTTGTTGTTGTTGTTTCGCTATGTGCTGGCTTCTGGTCCTCAGGAATCTCCCCTCTTAAAACTCCCTCCGTCCACCCTCGGAAACTCAATTCAAATGTTTAGCTTGTGTTGTCCTTTCCAAACTTTCTTGTTCCCGTACTTTCCCTGTTCTAGTTTCTGTTTTTATGGCTAATTGAGAAGGAGACCCTCGCGCTCTCAAGTCGAGCGAGGAAGGTGAGGGGATTTCTGAATTGTGGGCAAGGTTTCTTTCAATGAGCTTGCCGTGAGGCCTTCTACGCATGCTGCGCGACGCTCACATTCGAAATTTGTACAACTAGTAACTCCGTAGGTTCATATTCTAAACTAACTTCCGGACTTAGTCCCGATTTGGGAACTTGTTACGAGTCGGAGTAGCTAGAAAAGGACGTAAGGTGAAGGAGCTCTTAAGATCATTGCATGGAATTTTCATTTGCGAACACGGCTGTAGTCTGCAAAAATGGGAGGATAGGAGGACTCTAAAATGTAGGCGACAAGCGGGGCGGCGAGTTAGGGGGTCTCTGGCGTCACGAGAACTCTTGCCCGGACACGGTCCATGACGGATCCGCCCAATGACAATCCTCGATTTTCGTGGGTTCATCGTGAATTTCACACAGGCCTCGCTCGCGGCCACGATTCCAGATGCATCAGGTCGGTGCACTAAATTTCCACGATTTGGGCCTGAACCTGCCGAGCGGGGGTTTAGTAGCTAGCTGCCTAGCTCTCTCTACTCGTTTTCCGACAAGTCCGAAAATCCCCGGGCAAAACCCCCCAACATCCACCCTCGTCTCCGTTCACGTCAATTCATCAAACACCTTGCATGACTTGAATTTACTCCCACAATGGAAGTCCCCGTCGCCTATAATCTCCATCCATTCCTATTCCCGGCCTGCTCTTCCTTCCCGGCTTCGTCTAACTCCGAGCTCTCGGGCACGAAGGTCTCCAGAATCCAGCTCAACCCTAGCTTTCCTCCTTCCGCTCGCAGGGGAAGGAGCCACGGCGCCGCGATCCGCGCCTCGAGGAAGGATTACTACTCGGCGTTGAAGGTCGGTCGCAATGCCACCTCGCAGGAGATCAAGAGCTCGTACCGCAAGCTTGCCCGTAAGGTGAGGTATAAAATGCTGTGAATTCACGTTGTTTAATGCCACGCTCATGCTTCCTCTCTTTCCGTGCTGGCAAAATGCGAGGACAGAGGTAGATGATTCTACTTTAAAGTGATGTGGGATGGCTTTGTTAAAGATGAAATGGGATGACTCTGATTTGACATTTAGTTGTCATTTGGACGGAGTTAGTGTTTGTGATGGGAATATTATATGCCTCCCAGATTGCCTTGGGAAATTTCATTGATCGTTTCGTTTTCGGCCTGTTGTGGATTTTGAGCAGTACCATCCGGACATGAACAAGGGACCAGGGGCGGAAGACAAGTTTAAGGAGATAAGCGCTGCGTACGAGGTAGCTTCTCCATTTCTCAGGATTTTGCTTCGGTTGTCAATGTTTTTTGTTGTTTGATTTTGTAGAATTTGGATATTCGATTCTGGAATTACTTGCCCGCTTTCTGAATTTATGCTTGTGAAAGTTCGTACTCTTCTGGGACCAGTTACTATGGAATTTGTTTGCTCTGTCATTGCATCTTCTTTCTTGGTGCAAGTCCTATCGGATGAACAGAAAAGATATGTGTATGATCTATGTACTCCTTTCATGAGATGATGGTGTAGTGTGTATTGGTGCAGGTCCTATCAGATGAACAGAAAAGATCTATGTATGATCAGTTTGGAGAGGAGGGTTTGCAAGGCGAATATGATGGTTCAGGTGGTGGTTCACAGGGGGTAAGATTTTCCCTGACTTCGAAATTTCAAACCGGTTAAGCGACAAACAATCTTCTCTATCTTACTGAGAGAACAATCTGATTTACATACTTTTGGCTCTCTCGGATATGGGGGTAGATTTAACCAGACCTTTTCCATGTGCTTGTTTCTTTCTCCTCTCTCTCTCTGTCTCTCTCTCTATAGGTGGATCCGTTCGAAGTCTTTGGTGCATTTTTTGGTGGATCAGAGGAGCTTTTTGGAGACAGGGGTGAACAAGGGGGCCTGAACTTCAATTTAGGAAGTGCAGGAAGACATGCACTTGATATACGGTAACTAGAAAGTATCACCTTGTACAAAAGATTTCCTCATGAATACTTAAGTTCTCATTTCTTTAGTCTATTTTGTTATAGGTATGATCTGTTCCTGAGCTTCGAAGAATCAATTTTTGGAGGTCGGAAGGAAATCGAAGTTTCATCTTCTGAAGTGTGTGATCAATGTGGTGGAACAGGTGCTAAATCCAGTAGCTGCATTAAGCAATGTGCTGCCTGTGAAGGCAGAGGTGGGATCATGAAAACTCAGAGGACTCCTTTTGGTATGATGTCTCAGGTAATTGTCACCACGAAGAGCATTTCATATTTTCCAATTTCCACCGTCATTCTCTAAGTTCCTTGTTGGCCAATACACTGGTTTTCCACTCTAATTATGATTGTTTATAACGGAACATGTATCATTGTGATGGTCTCGATGTCACTGTGCTGTAACTGCAACAAGCAATGTGAATTCTTCCGATGGGGAAGATTGACTCTTGAAGGACATCTTTTTATGTCTCCTGTAGGATGTTATACTTAGGTGACATTGAGAGGTCTTTGGTTTCAAAAATAGTAGTTGAAACGTACTATCACTACTTATGTTTTAAGGGTATTACTTTCTTGTCCTCTTTTATTTAGGATGCGTTGGGCCAAATCTGGTCAGCGCACTTCACTTCTGTAGATTCGAAAGACAAACATTAATTGCATTTTAAATTGCTGGCCAGCTTTCTTTTCATTATGCTTTTGATTATGTTGGTAGTATTGATACATCCTTAGACGTAGATAGACATAGTAAATCTATAGAGTTGACCAAGTTATGTTTGATTCCAACTATATTATGGGCGTGGGTGAGAGTTTCCATCAATTTTCCATTAGATTCACATCTCTTTGGCATGTTCATCATTTTTATTGGATGATTGCCAGGTGACTACTTGCTCCAAGTGTAGTGGTGATGGTAAGATTGTAATCGACAATTGCCGGAGGTGTGGTGGTAGTGGCAAGATAATGTCAAAGAGAAATATTAGTATCGTCATCCCACCTGGAGTTAATGATGGATCCAGAATGCGAATTCAAAAGGAGGGAAACTTCGATAAAAAAAGGTGTGCTATTGTTTTACGGGTTTTCTCAAACTAATTAAACCTGTTAGTGGAAACTATTTGAAGTGTCATCCCAACTACATTTGCCTGGTTTATTTGACAAGAAGGATTACTGAAATCTACCTGCCTTTGTGGTGGCAAGGCATTAGCATGTACAAGGAAATCGATTATAATAGACCTTAATATCTCAAGTCCTTGCGTGCAAGAACAGAAAATGTTTTTAAGGTTGTGAAATTTTTTATCTTGAGATGTATATGGGCTTCATAGTAAGTTGTGTGAACTGACTCGTTTCTTCTCTTCTTTGTTTCTATCTGCCAGTGGTTTAACTGGTGATCTTGTCATAGACCTCCATGTAGATGAAAAGCAGGGAATCAAAAGGGATGGCATAAATCTCTTTTCAAAAATCAATGTTGATTATACTGATGCAATACTCGGAGCAGTATTAAAGGTACATGGTTATGCCTATATGCCTATTGTACTTGTGCAAAAGTACAGATTTTGTCAACTTTTATGGATCTTCATAATATTTCTGATCAATTATTGGTGCCTTTTCATTACTTGAATTAGTCATCACTAGTTTGATGCATATTTTCCTTTCTTTGGCTGGAACTTATTGCCCTCAGTTCAGTTTTACCTACATGTCATGGATTAGTTCAGATTAGCTTTTGAAGAAGAGTAATTTGTGACCTATGCATTGCCTTCAGAAGATGAGTACTAGTATATTTTAAGAATTTACTTGTCCAGAGTTGCAACAACTTTATTTTATCAAAATAAGCCTAAGTAGTCAGTGTGTCTAGTTTTATACTGTCTGCTATGTGCTTGTACAGTCGTATGTGGCAACTCTTATAGAGTCCTTCATTTGAGGAAAAGGAAGAAAACAGATCTTTAGATTCTAGAATCAGGCAACCGGGGAAGAAATGCCAAATATGGAAA